>CATIWO010074590.1:0-14309 GCA_949673435.1 Macaranga tanarius | reverse complement strand
AATAAAGCATGTAAAGCTTGTTATCACATATATATCTAATATATACATAAAATATGCACAATGGATGCACAAATAGGATTGATCATGGATTTTCCTCATGCCTATTCTAACCATTAGAATACGTAAAGGATCCTTGCTTCCATCTTCATGGCCTGCCCACTTGAACTCTTCAAGCCTCCATGTCACAACTCTTGTGATAAAAGATTACAATGACCCCTTGGCATACTAAGGAAAATTGCTTACATTGCATTGCTATGTAACTTACAATTAATTACATTTGGATAAAAATAAAATGTGCCATTATTACATTCCACCAAATGCAAACTAATCCATGATCATTCCTTCCATAAATGCCATGCATTTATAAGTTATGCACCTTCAAGATGCATCTAGCATGTCTTTTGCACAAAAGGGGGCAATTTCACACTTTGTGAAATTTGGGACAGTGCTAAACACGGCCATGGCTGTGTATATGTACACGGCCATGGCCGTGTATATGTACATGGCCATGTTCAGTTCTGCCTCCAAGAGCTGCTATGCACACGGCCAGACACATGGACGTGTCTCAGGCCGTGTGCACACTGCTGAGTGCTAAAAATAAGCATTTTTCAAGTGCAACACTTGCACTAAATGCACACAACCATAACAACCAATCCAATACTCAATTACAACATTTGTAATTGACATTTTAGCATGTGTTAAGTGCAAATAGAGGCTCTGATACCATTGAAAGGAAACGGTTATGCAACATAAGCGCAGCGGAAAGCACATGCCAAAAAGGGTGAAATTCAAAAATTTCACTTGCATAACTCTTCATCAAATGAAGAATTCCAATCCCCAAGATCCAATTTTCAATTAACACATAGCTAAAAACATACATCAACATGTATATATCAACACAACCATAAGAAGTTCAAGTTTAGAAAACTTACAAACTCCTTTGATTCAGTGTAGACCACAAGGTATCTATTAGTTTGGTATGGAGGATTCAACTCTTGAATCACATGCCCTAGTCACCCAAGTGTGTGACCTCTAGCTTGAAACACCAAGGTCTCACCAAATCACCTTCTTGCCTAGATCAATTAGAAGTAAGTCCCTCTCAAGTGAGACCCTCACAAAAGACTTTCTCTAAATCAATCTACCTAGCAAGAACAATAAGGATGTTGTGTTATTTTCTTTTTGGTTGATAGTTAGCTATTAGTTTTTTGTCCAATAAAAAATAACTCTCCCTTTTTTGTTCAAAGACATAAGCCATGGCTTCCAAAGTTTTAACCAAGAAGATGATATCAACCAACACATAAGGACAAAAATTAGTGTAGAGATTGCGGCCTCACTATGACATCATCAAGACATTATGCATGACATCACCATGACATCATCTATGACATCACCATGACATCATCCATGACATCATTGGGCCCACCACATGATATCAGCATGACACAGGCCATGACATCATCATGACAAAGGCCATGACATCATCAAGACACTTGTCACCTAGTATACATATACACTTGACAAGTGTCCTATAAAAGTGTCCAAAGGAAAAGTAGACAACACATCCAATGTATTTGTATACATACATCCTTTATACTTGTATAATACACAACCAAATCTCTACATCAATATAATGGACTTGGGCTTACTGTTGGGCCAATACTTGGTCCAAAACCCAATCCATTAAATCAATGGACATAGATAAGGTTGTTGGGCCTTCTCTACACCATGGATTAATCTTTGGCCCAAAACAGTTTTAAGCCTAGGCCCATACACCTTGGGCCATTAATCCAAGTCTATGTAATTAACAACACACATATTATTAATTAAACACTTTAATTAATATCCAATATTAATTAAGTATAAAATAATAATATATCCTTGGTGGAATTGGATTTCATGATATGCTAGAATCACTGCTTTTATAAAAATCCAATTCCTTTAATCTTAATTACTTGATTAAACACTTTAACCAATAATTAGATTAAGATATAGATGACAAGGTGAGAACCTTATAGGTATGACTTACTAGGTCCATGTCTAATTGGCAATGAGAAAATAATATCAACACTTGATATTACTTGAAATACTTTCAAGTCTAAATGTGAAAATCCTAATGATACACATTTAGTTCTCATAAGATGTGAGTGACCCCTAGCATCGATATCACAACTACCCAATTAGAAATGAATGCATATTATGATTCGTATAAACCCTCCGATCATAATTACCGTGCACTAAAATCCCTTCATTGAAGATCCCAATAAAGCCTAGAGTTAAGGTACAGTCAAACTCTATTAACTTTATCATGATACCTCATCTCAAGTTCCATTCTTGATAAAATATAACAAACACTAGAAACACTTTCTAGCACTGAAACTCTTTCAGCATGTTATGTTTGTTCTGGCCAGAAACTTATCCATCAAGAATAAACTTAGATAGGAGTAGGATCTTAACCCAGTTCACTCCAGGAAATGAATCCCATATTGGACAAACACTCATCCCTACATTCAACTGACTAGAGCCACCACACACCATATACCCATACGTGGTTAGTACATGTATGTAAGCGGTAATAAACTCTAACCACTTAAATGTGGATGACCGTGATGCCTCAGGTCAAAGGACTATATGCACCATCATAATCTAGATTGTGATCGTTGACTGCAAGTGAATACCCGTACGATCACATATCTAACGTCACGTTCGATCCACTCATCAATATGAGTATCCACATGTCTATTATGATATCTCATATCAAGTAGCATGAGACTCACTACTTCCCACTATTAGTATCACATACTAATCAAGGAAAATAGATAGAGGTGATAGTCAAATTAATATTAACCAAATATTAATTTATCAACTATGAACAATTTTATAGCATATGTACTAAATAAATGTGTCCTCATATTATCAACTCTTGATAATACATTTATTTAACATAATACTAATGGAGTAATACTCAAATAAATAAACTCTTTATTTAAATAAATATTTTATTGCCATTTGGGATTTTACAATATCAAAATACATGATTGCCTCTAGGGCATATCACCTATACTAACAATATATAGACAAAGATGGGCCATGAGATGGACCATATGTTTATTGATAAAAATGGACTTGAAATGGACTTAGGATGGGGCTTTATTTAAAGTGTTTAAATAAGCCCATAAGTTGTCTAGTTTGGTATGGAGTGGGCCTTCTCTAAGTGTAGAGAAGCCCATATACCTATAACCTTATCCCATATCCGTTAAGTGTTAATTATATCAAGGCTAAGGTCATCCATGTAACCAAATACAACCCACTCACTTGTAAAGCAAAGCCATGCATATAGATAGAGTATGAGATACTCAATCTATTAAATGCAGGTAGGTTGAGTGTGAGACACTCAAGCTATAGCAATGTATGTGGCTTGAGTGTGAGATACTCAAGCTATGCATTGCATGTGGCTTGAGTATGAGATACTCAAACTATTGTTAAACTATTATCAAATTGGTTATAGTTAATAGTTAGTGGAGGGTGTAGAGACAACCAAGCCAACTATTGCTTATGCTTATTTGAGAGAAATATTAATATTCTTGCAAAAGAGAGACTAAGGATTGAGATTGTCTTCTTCCTTCTTATTCTTTAAGTGTAGATAATTCAAATATAATAAGAGTTGTGTGCTTTTAAGTTAAAACCATTATTGTATAAAAGTTGTACAAGTTCAAAGTCCATCATCCATTGGAAGTTGCATCCTTGTTCTATACATTCAAGCTTGGAATGGCTTTAACAAGCTCTTGGATCAAAAATTAAGAGAGGTTTGTGGGTAGAGCTTCAGCATCCTTGAAGATCATCCTTGTGCAACTTGTGTGTTTCAAGCTAGAGGCTTCACATTTGGGGAGCTAGGAGCTTGTAGATCAACATCAACCAAAGCTTATCAAGCATGCTACCAACTTGGAGTTTTGTAAGTGTTAGCAAACCCTTAGTTGCTAGGTCTTGTATTGTGAATTCATGACTTGATTGTTTGTTGATGTATTATATTGTCCTAGACGCATGTTTAGCTATGTATTTGCCATGTGATATGAACTATGGGCATGGATGTGGTTCATGTGTGATGCAAGGGTTGCGTGCAATCAAAATTTTTAAAATTTTGCACTTTTAGTTGTTGCATGATCCACACTTCCTTCACTTTTATCATACGATATCTTCGATTGTACATAAGGCATAGTCTATGTCATCCTTATGTAATTCAACCATATTATTTCTCAATCTTAAGTAAATTGAAATTGATAACCTATTATCAATTTATTTTAGCATGGATATAAATTTTTCAGTCTAACTTATCAAAGGACCTATGGATATCTTTCTCGTGATCAATGAGGGACAAAAGTCCTTTTTGATTACTCATATTCCTTACATGTTTCAGTTTATATCCAACAACAATCTATTCCATCATTTTATTAAAGATAATATTAGAATGTGTCAAAATATAGAACTCGTCATGTAGGACTTTATGATGATCTCAGGTTAGAGGACTAGAATAATACCACTGTGATAAGAATTACTTATGACAATTATTCGTATAGTATTCTCATAGCGGGCTGATCCTATAAATCCTACATACCTATGAGTTGATTTAGTACTTCATATACATTATCCGTAAAACAAAATCATTAATCAACCTCATATTAGTCTTCGTTCATTATTGTTCCTACAATAATGACCAACTGGGAATGATTTAGAATATAATTTAATTTTCATCTAATCGTTTGATTATCAAGTCACACACTTTATGACCTTAGACAGAATTAATATTCATGGAATCTAATAGAGTTAAAATGATAATAATGAAAATGCCTCTTTATTAATAAAATGCAAAATGACAAAGTCAAAATATGGCCATAACATAACTAGCCGAGGGCATATCACTAAAAGATTGGTTGGACGACGATCCTCCTCGCACATATGGTTTTGTATTGTTTTGGATATGTTGATATTTATTTGTTAACTTTTATGTACATATATATGTTAATTATTTATATATTTTAATTTAATATTCATTTTGGTTTTGGTTTATTTTAATAATTTATAATATAAAATTTATATATTAAAATGAATAAGTAAATATGCAATGTATAAATAAACTTTTTCATTAATGGTGGATTTAGCCGTCACTAAATTCATTGCAAAACAAAAAAAAACTTTCTTTCTAATTTTAAAAATTTTAGTGATGGATTACTTGGTCACTAATTAGCAACCACTAACAATTACAATCAAGACAGAAAATTAGCAATGAAAAGTATTATGTCACTAACTAATATATCAATAATATTAATAATAGATTGACAATTCCATTGCTAATTTCCTTAGCGACCCCATTTCTCTTACGGGGTAAATTTCATTACTAATTATAAATAATGACAAATTAGCAATGAAATCTTTTGTTGCTAATCACTTACTTTTTATAGTGAATCGATGAAGGCTACAACTAAGAAGGTGTATCAAATGTAGCCTATGATAAAGAAGAAATGCCTCAATTATGATTTTATTGACTTAGACTTATAAGAGAATGAACCATTGCCCCCAAAATTCAAGTTTCCAAATAGAATATGTATACAAAAATTGAAGACCCGATGCTTCATCTTAGATAGCATATGATGTTCATGAAGTCCATTGGTTTGATTAAAAAGCAAATAGTCAAGCAATTTTCTATATCCCTAAAAGAAGCTACTACTAGATGGTACTATACTCTAGATGCGCATACCTAATACGATGAGAAGATGTTATGTAATGCATTCATTAAGTAGTACAGACTAAATTCCCAAATGAAGGTATCTCCTCAACATTTGTAGAATACTAAGCAAAGGTATGATAAATATTTTGCTAATCTTTTAACTAGACAGAGAGGAAAGCTTGCTTTAATGAAATATAAGTCTATATTGTCAGATAAACTTCATAGCCATAAGTGCATGCCTTTCACCATTGACTAATAGCCCCAATGGTTTTGAATAGTTTGGTTTGCCATAGACAATCATTATTTAGTTTGATAATTCAAAGAATAATACTTGTTATCTCTTTGCTAATAAATGCGAAATTGCTTATTTTACTTGGGGATAAATGTTTTATATTTGTAGACATTATGTTATATTTAAATGAGAGAGAGATGAAAAAATCTAAATAAGGATGGCTAAGATAAATTTTTAAATTCAAAAAAAATTATTAATCTTTAATCCATCCTTTTTCTTAAGGCATTGTTGACACTTAAGTTTGGTCCGGCCCAAGAGCGAAAGCCCAATGATGAAAATCCAAGAAAATGAGCTCAACAGTATAAAGTCTAAAGTTCCAACCCATCTAATAAACTCATGGCCCAATAAAACCCATCTAGGTAGCTTGCTAAGGTAATGCCTTATTAATAATGTGGTTGCCTCATTAATGAGGTGATCTCCTCATCGATTAGATGATCCCCTTATCCATGAGGCGATCGCCTCATCGATGAGATGACCATCTCATCAATGAGGTGATCACCTCATCGATGAGATAACCATCTCATCAATGAGGTGATAGCTTAATGACGTAAAATAACATGGCTCTAGAAGCTCCAACATTCAAAACTGCTAGCCATAATTTTCTGTAGTTAGAAAATCATGGCTAACATGCTCTAGAAGTGGAGCAGAAGTGAGGAGTAGTTAGGCAGTTATGAGGGTGATAAAAAGAAATAAACGCTGGCAAAGGAAAGGAGGAGAAAGGGACGAAAAAAGAAAAGGAACATTTAGAAGGCCAAAGAGAAAGAGACAAAAAAAAACACTAAGAGAATAGAAAGAGATATAAAAAATAGAGAGGGAGAAAAGACCAAAAAAAGTGAGTTGAGAAAAAAAAGAATCCAAGTAATAACAATGGAAAGAAAGAGGCTCTAACATCTCAGATACAGGATTGTAGAAAAAATTTACCAAAAGGCATAAAGGGAATGTTCTTGGGGAAAGGGCTTTAGATACCAGCTTTACACTATACATGCTTATTGATACATTGCTAAAAGCTTCTGACGGCTAAGATAAGGAGTCAATCCAAATTCCAACTGTAGGCCTTCCCTTAACCCGTTTTACCTTTTTTGATTTGTTCTTCCTTTTAGCTTTAAATTTTGGTATAAATTTAAGTAATCATGTTAATATGATGATAAATATATGAGTGGTATTTACTTCTTGGACATGGAATCTGCATTCAAGATGATCATGCATGAGAATTAAGAAAAGGAAAAATATTGCATGTTCATATTTATATATTATTTAAATTTGCTCTATGTTATGTATATTGCATGCATCTAGTATTTTAAGCATAACTGTTTGACATATATCATATAGATCACAAAACTTTAATTTTTATATTTGAGTTATAGAGGCGACGCCTTGTTATTGAGGCACCGTCGAGTGAGACGGGGTGAATTCTTTTCACCTCAACACTATAGAGGTGACACCTCAGTGCAAGAAGGACCATCCATACCCAGTTCAATTTTCTGTTCGGTATTTCTTTAATTATGGCAGTTTTCTTTTTTGTAATTAATTAATGTGCAACTTAGGTGAGATTAGTTATTGATAATTATTTTATTGTGTACTAACTTTTTATTTTCTATTGGTACTTTTTTCTGAGCAGACTGATCAATAATTTTTTACAGGCATACATATTTAGTAGCCTATGGTTGCTGCTGCTTTAATTTCAGTTATAGTTTAGTTCTATTTTATGTCTTATTTTACATGCGAAAGGGTTGTAATTCACTTCTCCTTGCTCTTTTTCTTTGTATGCACTTTTATTTTTATTTTGTTTAATTTGTTAATCTTTATGGATGTATGGTTGTGGAATGATGTTCTGATGGATGCATGTTGTGATGATTTGGACTTAATTGCATGAAAATGGACAAATTAAACAAACTTGGACCTAATTATAAAAAATTGGAACATGTTTAGAGGAAATTGCAATTTTGGCATGCTAATGAAGAGATAAAAAATAATTAAAAATAATAAAACATGAAACATAAATGGAGGTTAATCGTAAGGTCAGGTTGACATTCAAGAGCCCATATCTAGTTTTCAAACTCAGTATTTGAGGACGGTTACCGAGCCCCTCTATGGAATCTAATTATTGTACAATATGTCCCAAATTTCATCCAGGTGATGACTCCATCTCTGATCTAGGATTTTAGCCTAGATTATATTCCCTAGTGAGCCCCCGAGCTCGTACAATGCAATAGTCACCAAATACTTGGGTTCTCACTGACCCTATCGCCTATAGTAGTGACTCCATTGGGGATAGAGAAACTAATTTTAGTGTTTTGTTTTTTGTTATCTTTAATTATCTAGTTATTTCTTTTGCATTCACAATACTTTTTCACATACTATGCACTTAGTCCCAAATTACCCGATAGTGCTACTATATGTGTTTCATTTAAACCTAGTGGTTATGTATATGGCTATTGTCACTCACAATACATGCTAGTTCTCTGTTGCTTGGGGACCCTTGAGTAGGGAGATGTTCAAGCTAGTGCAATGTTGTGGGAACTTAAGCCTTTACCCAAACTCAGCTTATGTAGTAACTTAATAACTTCCCCTAGGTTTTTAATTAAAATGCATATGTTTAATGTCATATGGTAGCTTCAGTTATAAAGCTTGAGCCAAATTAGTTATGGGCCTAAACTGTTAGGCCCAAATCCACCTTCATGGCCTATTTTGTTTGACTTTAGTTTTATTCTTGAAAGTTGCTACTTGTTTGTTGTTATCGTCTCAAGAGATTTACATGTAAGTTAATTTTATTATCTCCCGATGATAATCAAAAACCAGAAAAGAAATCTTAGGATAAGAGACTCACCATTGAACACGTGTATGAGAGGAATAAGGTTAGAAGGTTAAATTTTATAACTTGTTTGTGTTCTCCTTAATTGTAAATAAATGTAAATAACTATAAATAACCTACATTTCATACATGACACTCATGTCATTTTTTAAAAATACACTGTTTATAGCTAAAAGCCTTTTTTTGTTTGGAAGTATATAAAAGGTAATATGATCCACTAATATCAAGCATCTAATTAATCAATTGGGACCATATCATAAGGAAGCAGAATGTCGAGACCCTTCAACTTTGATTCAAAATCATTCAAACAAGAGATTTTGAAAGAATTTAGGGATGAAATATAGCATATGCTCAGAGACATGGTTGTTAAGATAGTAAGAAAAAGAACTATTGATGAAGAAGACTTTGAAACCAAAACCATTATTGGTGAGCCACTTAAAGAAAAACTAAAAGTAATGGGAGGTTCAACTAAACCAAAATGGATGAAAAACATGAAAAAGCAAATGAATCAGCTGTAAACTGCAATAAAGAAAAATGGACTCAATTATGATTTTGCGGACCTAAATTTGAAGGACGAGGAACCAATACCGCTAAATTTTAAATTCCCAAACATTGAGAAGTATAATAGGACCGCAGAACCCTCACCTTTGTCTCCAACAGTACGTCACTTTCATGAGGCCCACCGAATTGACCAAGGCACAAATTGTCGAACAATTTTTGATGTCATTGACAGGAGCTGCTATTAAGTCGTACTATACTCTAAATGTACATGTTCAATAAGATTTGAAGGAACTGTTTTTAGCATTGACCAAATAGATGGGTTTAATTCTCAATTAAAGTCTCCTTTTAAGAGTTAAAGAATACAAGACAGGGACCTGATGAATCTTTCATGAGCTTCTTAACTTGATGAAGGGGAAAGTTGGCTCAAATGAAACATAAAACTATAGAATCAGATAAACTGCTCATAGCGATAGAAGCTTGCATTCCACCTCTGGCTCATAGGTTGAAAAATATAGGGTTAAGAAACTTTGAAGAGTTGTACTACTTTGAAGTAGAGATTAAAATTGATTTGTGTCTGAACACCTATGAATAGTTTTAATTATTGTCTCTTATAGTTGTAATAATTTAGAATAAGTATTTTACTACAACATTTTTATTTTATGCTAATAAATGTCAAATTATTTGACTTAAACGATTATGAATTTTTTATGACTGTGCATGTTATGTTATGCTTGAATGGGAGAGAGATTAAAAAAAAGAACAAAAAAAGGGTTTAAATATCAGAAATCAAACTCCAATGTTTCTTTTAGCTTTATAAACCTTAGCTTTTTCTCTGTATAAAATAAATTGATCGTATCTACCAGAAAAGAAAAGATGAGAAGAAAAGAAAAAGAAACAAAAAAAGAAAAAGAAAAAGAAAAGGAGAAAGAGGAGGAAGAAAAGAAGAAGAATCCTTATTTATACCATCATCTACCGATATCACCCCTCTTTAGAAAAGTCGAGCCCTATGTAACCTTTGAAAATTTTATCTCCCATGAATCGTTCCCAATATCAATTTTAATGTTCCACAGTAAAATCCCATCAAATGTGAGCTAGAAAAATTGTTAGTTAGAAAACCCATAAAGGGCTGATTAATAACAAGCATAATGTAGCGTGTCTGGTTATAATGAAAGAGTAATTATGAAAAATGGGCATGATTGATATGACATTAGCACATGAAATGACGAACATGGATTTTGGTAGCAAGAACATTAAGTGGTTAAGAAACAAAGTCACCAGTACATACATCAGGTAGTTAGCAACACATGCATTAGAAAGTAAGTTATAAGAGAAATAGGTGGACCAATAGCACACATAGCAGAAAATATCGGTTAATCATTAGTAAAATTTTACAACCACCTAGCTAGGTTGAGAACTCCAAAAGGGAGCGACCTAGGAAAAAGAGGAAAAATAAATAAAATAAAAAATGAAAGACCCAACCAGGTTTGAAAACTCTCAAAAGAGGGAGGAAATATAAAATAAAATTAGTTGCAATTTCTGCCTGGGGGGGAAATGGAATGTCTCGTCCATATTTGAGATCAAGCACAATCATGACAGTCCTATGAAAGTAAAGCATTCTTGGAGTACCACTAAGCATAAGGGACATTTATTGTTATCATCATCCCAATCTGAACATTTATATGTCTCATTTTTTTTATTTCCATTTAGTAATACTGATCTCAATAACAGTCTCTGACAATTTCAATTTTTAAATTTGGATTTTTTAATATAGGGAGGACCAGTTCCCAAAGATCAGCTCTGAACAGAAAAGGGACTTGACTAGTCAATGCATACAAAGCCATTAGTAGCTCATGTATATATGAAATTATTTTGCAAAATAATTTCAAATCTCATACGCACACACTTAAAATAATGCATGTCTTCCACATCACACGAAGTTGTGCTATCAGAATCACTTTTAAAGGCTTTTAAAAATCACGATCATGTATGCATTATCTTTGAATTGTTTGTATCAATGTGTTTTTCAAAAGTGAGCTAGCATGAGCATAAAATGATAATATGAGCTAGCCACATTGTAAAGTTTTTTCAGGAAAATAACATCTTTTCCTGACACTTTAAAGGCTATATGGTGCATTTTCATTTAACCTTGCCTGATGCCATAGATGGTTATACGACACATTTTCATTGGTCTTTCCTAACACCACAAATGACTATATGGTTCATTTCATTTAATTCTTACCTGATGCCCCAGAGCCTATATGGCATATTTCATTTGACCTCGCCTAACACCACAAATAGCTATACGACACATTTTTGTTTTCCCTTGCCTAATACCATAGATGGCTATACGACACATTTTTATTTGATGTTGCCTAATGTTGCAGATAGCTATAAGTTACATTGCCATTGGTCTCGCCTAATGCCCTAGATGGGTATATGGCACATTTCATTTATTCTCTTCTGATGCCCTAGAGGCTATATAATACATTTTTTTATTTGACCTAACACCACAAATGGCTATATAAACTCATTTCATTTAACTTTGCCTAATGTCCCAGAGGCTATACAGTGTATTTTATCATTTTGCTTGTAACTAGAAGAGTGGCTACACCTCGACTAACACTAGAAGTGGCTACAAGGCTTTCATTTTTAAAAAACTTCTTGATTTTGCACATCAAGGCTGACGACTTGAGATCATTTTCAAAAACCTCTTGATTTTGTACATCAAGGCTGACAGCTTAAGATCATTTTTAAAAACCTTTTAATTTTATGCATCAAGGCTAACAACTTGAGAACATTTTTAAAAACTTCTTAATTTTGTACATCAAGACTAACAGCTTAATTATTTTTGAAAATCTCTTATGTTTGTACATCAAGACTAATGAAAATGGTTTAAGATGTCCTCTAAAATAGTCAACTATAAGGATAGCAGATGGAAACCTTAGCAGAAAGTCTCTAACATCTTGATTTATGCATCAAGACTGATGGCACGAAACTACTTTTTTAAATTAAAAAGCTATTAATTTTGAACATTAAGGTTAATGAAACTAAATCATAAACTTTGTTCGGACATCTAGCTCTAAAAATCATATACTTTATTTGGAAATCTGGCTCTAAAAATTAAAATCTTCTTTCGGATATCTGACTCCAAAAAATCGAAATCTTTTTTCAGATATTTAACCCTTAAGATCAAAAAATAAAAATATGCACCCTTTTATTGTTTGCATCTATTCTTTTTCATAAATCTCATTACATTGCTTACATTTTAATTTTTAAAAAAGCAAAGGGACAAACTGTTGACACTAAAGCTAAGTTCATGCCAAAAGTTAAAGCCTAATAATAAAAATCTAAGAAAATGAGCCCAACAGTATAAAGTCTGAAGTTTCAGCCCATCTGACAAGCCCATGGCCTAACAAAGCCCATCTAGGTAGCTTACTAAGATAATGCCTCATTAATAATGCGATCGCCTCTTCGATGAGATGATTGCCTCATAGATGAGGCAACTGTCACATCTATGAGGCGATGCCTTAGTGACATAAAAATAAGTGGCGCTAGAAGCTCCAACATTTAGAACCATTAGCTATAATTTTCTAAAATAAAAAAATCATAGTTAACATGCTCTGAAAGTGGAGCAGAAGTAGGGTGTAGTTAGGGGGTTGTGAGGGTGATAAAAAGATAAAATGATGGCAAAGGAAAGGAGGAGAAAGGGAATATTCTGGAGGCTAAAAAGAAAGAGAGCCAAAAAGATGCTTTAAGAGAAGAGAAGGTAAAAAATAGAGAGGGAGAAAAGACCAAAAAAGTGAGTTGAGAAAAAAAAAGCCAGGCGATAGCAATGGAAAGAAAGGGGCTATAACATCTCAGATACAGGATTGTAGATAACATTGACCAAAAGGCATAAAAGGTGTATTCTTGGAGAAAGGGCTTTAGATACTGGTTTTACGCTATACAGGCTTTACACTATATAGGCTTATTGATACGTTACTAAAAGCTTTTAAGGGCTAAGATAGGGAGTCAATTTAAATTCCAATAGTAGGCCTACCCTTAACCTTTTTTTTACCTTTTTCAATTTATTCTTCCTTTTAACTTCAAATTTTGGTATGATTTTAAGTAATCATATTAATATAACAATGAATATATGAGTGATATTTGCTTTTTGGACATGGAATCCACATTCAATATGATTATGCACAGGATTTAAAAAAATATAGAATATTATACATGTTAGTGTAGATGTGCCCTAGGGCCATTCTTGTATGTAGACATTGTACATTTATCCCTATGGTGATAAAATATTCATTTAGATAAAAGTGTTTATTTATTTGAATATTTACCCTTAGTATTATGTTAAATGAGTTTATTATCAAGAGTTGATAATATGAGTGACAAACTCATTTAGAACATATACTATAAATGTTCATAGTAGGTGGATTAATATACAATGTTTGCATACATAATGGCCCTAGGGCACATCTATACTAACATTAATTACCTGGAGTGAACCGGGATAGATCCTAATCCTATCTAAGTTTGTTCTTGATGAATGAGTTCCTGGCCAGGACAAACATAACATTTTGAAAGAGTTTTCAGTGCTAGAAAGTGTTTCTAGTATTTGTTATATTTTATCAAGAATAGAACTTGAGATGAGGAAATATGATGAAGCTATTAGAGTTTGATTGAACCTTAACTCTAGGCTTTATCGGGATCTTCTAATGAAGGGATTTTAGTGCACGGTAATTATGACCAGAGGGTTCATATGAATTAATACATGCATTCATTTCTAATTGGGTAGTTGTGATATCGATGCTAGGGGTCACTCACAACTTATGAGAACTAAATGTGTATCATTGGGATTTTCACATTTAGGCTTGAAAGTGTTTTAGGTGATATCAAGTGTTGATATTATTTTCTCATTGCCAATTAGACATGAACCTAGTAAGTCACACCTATAAGGTTCTCACCTTATCATCTATCTTAATCTAATTATT
>CATIWO010074549.1:0-18717 GCA_949673435.1 Macaranga tanarius | reverse complement strand
GAAGCCAATCGCAAGGTCAGGTGGGCCATTCAAAAGCCCATACCCAGTTTCTGAACCTAATCTCTGAGGACGGCTGCTGGGCTTACTCTGTGGGATCCAGTTGCTGTAAAAGTGTTCCCGGATTTCATCCGGATGGCGATTCCATTCTCCGACCTAAGCCTACCAAGGCCCAAAGTTGTATTTCTAGTAGGCCCTGAGCCTGCACAGTGCTGTGGTCGGTGAACACTTGGGCGCGCGCCGACGCCTACACTATAGTAATTGCAATTCTAAAAACTTGGAATTATATTTTTATGCAGTAAACAAAAAATAGATCAAAGACTTATAATTAAACAAAAGAAAGAAGAAAACTTAATTAAATGCTTTTATAAATAAGGGGCAAGTGGGTCACGTTTAGTTTAAAATGATTTTAATTATTAATTTAACATTAAATAATAAGAGGCAAATTAATAATGATGACAAAATTCGTTAAAAAAAAACTAAGCAATTGGATGCATTCAAAGATTAAAATAAAAAATTAAGCAATTGGATGCATTCAAAGATTAAAATATCAATTTATGGCTAAATAAAGTTATTTGCATATAAATCACTGAATTATAAATAAAAAAAGTTGTATCAACGCAGTTAAAGAGTAGTAATAATAAATTTTATAATTTAAACGAAATTTTATTTTGATACTCTTTTATTGTATTATTTTTATTATTGTTCTTTTTATTAAGATGTACATTTACTTTTTAATGAATGAAAGATTTTTTTTTTCTCTGGAAGGAAGTTGGTCTTAGTATACACATAATAAAAAAATTTATTGTATATAATTCAAAAAAATTTCAGTGTAAAGCTGCAATAAATTTTATATGAAAATATTATATAACGAGAGAATTTTTATTTAAATTCTCATTAAATTAAAAATATTTAGTTAGTATTGATTATAAAACGCAAGTATATATATATATATATATATATATATATATATTTGAAATTCGGGCAGAATTATAAAGGTGACAAAACTCTTCTAATTAGGGTTGAGCATCGGTCGGTTCGGTCAAAGACCACCAAAACCGACCAAGAGAGAATTGTGACCGAACCGAACCAAACCAGAGGGAAAACTGAAATTAAATGAACCGACTCGGTTCGGTTCTGTCGGTTATTCGGTTAATTAATTATATTTTTAAATAAAGTTTTTATTTTTTATTTATAATTTTTAAGCTTATTCTTTAATTATATAACTAAAAAATATTTTTTATTTATAATTTTAATATTTATGTATAATTTTTTCTAATTAATATATTTTATTTAATATTTTTATAATAAATATATATTTAAGTCGGTCGGTTCGGTTATTTTCAGTTTTTCAAATTGAAAACTGAAACCAAACTGACTAACCAAAATTTTTAGTGTCAAAAACTGAAACTGAACCGAACCTATATATAACCAAACCAGTCAGTTTGGTTTGGTTAGTCAGTTTTCGGTTTTTTTTGCTCACTCATACTTCTAGCAACTATTTTATGTGATTGTGTTTACTCAACTAAAGTCGTTAGTTTAAGCGAAAACAACCTTTATTAGTTGTTTCCAATTGTTGGTAAAATTAATTTAATATTTAATTATAATATAAAAATATCTCATAATTTTATTGAAAAAATTAATGTATATGTGAGTTCACTTTTGCAGATTGTACATGTGAGTTCAATTCCTATACTCAGTAGATAGCTAGATTAAAAAATTATTGTAGATCGCTGCAGTTGGTGGTCTGAACAGAAGCACTGGTCACTGAGCCTTTTTATACCATCTCCATCTTAAGTTCTGAATCGATCAAAAACATATATAATATAGCCCAAGACTCGAGTTTTTGCTGACTTACCCACAAACAAATAATAGATGGCAGAGAAGACAGGTAGCATTGCCTTCTTCGCAACCTACAGGCCACCAGTGCCGCTTGACATTTTCTCATGTCCGGTCTCGCCCACCTCGAGGCAAGACGAGCTTTACCTGACCGATGGACTGTCCTACAATAACAACTGCCAACTCATTCCTCCGACAGCTCTC
Source organism: Macaranga tanarius (assembly GCA_949673435.1). Classification (NCBI taxonomy): domain Eukaryota; kingdom Viridiplantae; phylum Streptophyta; class Magnoliopsida; order Malpighiales; family Euphorbiaceae; genus Macaranga; species Macaranga tanarius. The sequence continues at coordinate 16,677 of CATIWO010074549.1, read as the reverse complement.
AAGACAATTCTCAAGCGTCCCAAATTGGTGGATGTCGAAGTCAAAGATGCTTATGTTGATTCGGGTGTTAGAATAGTTAGTGATATGGATTTCATGTTGAGAACAAGAAGAAGTTTAAAAGTGTATATCATCATTAGATGCTTATGTTGATTCGGGTGTTAGAATAGTTAGTGATATGGATTTCACGTTGAAAACAAGAAGAAGTTTAAAAGTGTATATCATCATTATTCCACCCAATAATTTAAATTTGGTTGAAGGGAAAGCTTGAAGAGAATTTTTGGGCCTAATATTTTACCAACAGTCGTATCCCTTCAAATAAAATGTATCTTCTTTTATTATCTCTGTTAAACAAAACGACAAAAATACTTTCTTTATTCGTGGGAGTATTTGGATATTTTGCTGTCTAAATATTGTTATTGTTTTGATCATCCTAAAGGGACTTTGCCAATAAAATCCAGAAGCAAATATAGTGGGGGCAAATATTCCTTAAGAATAGTGATTACACTTTAAAACAATCTTAATTTATTGTTTTATTTTCTAACATCGGATCGTGTCTCGGGCATGGTTTTCGTCTCCCAACGAGAAAAGAATCTCGAGACGCTTCACATTGCTCTCCGCTTCAATGACAGCCGACCCCAAGTTAAAGTCTTTAATTTCACTGATATCTACGGCACGTTCAGTGGTGTCGGCATGGAAGACAGTGGCTGCATTGGTGGTGGCTATAAGGTCAGTTCTCGTACTGTTGATCACTCTCTCGTCTATGTCAGTACCAAGGACGAGGTCCAAGATTGTCGTCAGCCCTGGACTGTCGTTTATAAAACCAATCTTCGGACAAGAAAAATCGACCACCTCACTCTCTCAAGTTCAGTCTTTTGTTTCACATTTTCTTTGTTACATCGAAACTACTAGTATTCAAATTCTACTATTGTAATACCCCATATTTTTTTTGTGAATGTAAAATTTTATGAATTTATTTATTTTATTTAATTAATGGCATTTTATGAATATATATATATATATATATATTGTGTGTATATAATTATTGGTGGAATTTAAAGTTGAGTATTATTTTGTTAAAAATAATTTTTAGAGAAAGATTTAATGGGTGAAATAATTTTTACTCTTACTATTATTATATTATTATTATTACATATTAATTTATTTTATATTATTATTTTCTTTTTCTTTTTCTTTTCTTTCCTTTTCTTTTTCTTTTTCTTTCTTCTTATTCTTCTTCTCTTCCTCCCGCAAGCCACCTCTGCTACACCATAATCACCAGCCACCATCTCTTTCCCTTTCTCTCTATTTTTCTCTTCCGGCCTAGAGCTTAAGCAAGGTGCCGGCGCTGCCTCCGTCGCCACCAGCTGCCGCTGTTGGTACCATCGCGTTCCTCATCCTCCGGGCAACACATATCTGTTGTCCGTTGCTCCGATCCACGCCGGCAACCACCTCGGTTCGAGGTACATAGATTTTTTGAGTTTTTGGCCGGTTTTGTTAATTTGAGCAGGATTTAGACTTTGTTGTAGTTATGGGTTTTGATAAGGGAGTTGAGATTAGGGGTGAGCAAAAATAACCGAATTACCGAACCGAACCAGTCGGTTCGGTTTGATTTTCAGAAACAAAATACTAATTCGGTTTAAACTGAACCGAAATATGTTCGGTTCGGTTTGATTTTTAGAGTAAAAAACAGATAAAAACTGAACCAAACCGAATTCTGGTATATTCTAAAATTTTATATATATTTATAGTTCGGTTTGATTGGTTTATTACTAATATTTTAAATTTTATTAATAATATTAGTTTCTAAATATATAAAACTCTTAATAAAATTATTTACTACAAAAAAATTCTACCAAAACTTATTTAAATATATTTTAGAGAATCGGTTTATTTGATTTTTTTAAAAAATAAATAAATAAAATAAGTATAAAAAATTAACATTAATATATCTTATAAATCTTATTAGAATATTGTAAAATTACATAAATAAAATAACTTTAAAATTAAAAAGTGAAAAGAACATTAAAAAAAGAAAAAATAACCGAACCAAACCGAACCAAAAAAGTTCGGTTTGGTTCAGTTCGGTTTTAAGATTTTTTTACACCGAACCGATATAGGTTCGGTTCAATTTGGTTTTAGTCATTTTTGAACCGAACCGAACCGCCTTTTGCTCACCCCTAGTCGTGACATCTATGTTAATGTTAGGGATCACTCATGACTTATGGAAACTATATGTGATTAATTGGGATTTCACATTTAGTATAGAAAAATATTTCCATGATATTAAGTGTTAATATTATTTTTCATTAGTATTTAGACTTGAATCTAATAAGTCACATACCCAAGGGTTGCACTTATGAAGATTAATATTAATTTGATTATTAATTAAAAAGTTTAATTAATTAATTAAATTAATTAGATTGGATTGGATTTGTGCATATGCAGAGATCTAGCATATCCCAAAATCTAAATTCAAAGATTAGGACTTAATTGTTATTAAATAAATATTTAATTTGGACTTGATTTAATATGTGATATTAAGTTCAAGAACTAGATTAATATTTGCCTCCAAATGTATCTTTATATGGGCCATGAGATGTATCTTTATATGGGCCATGAGATGGACCATTCATATTAATATAAATGGACTTAACATGGGCTTTATTTGAAGAGTTTAAATCAACCCATAAGTTGTCTTATTTGGTATGGAGTGGGCCTTCTCTAAGTGTAGAGAAGCCTATATGCCAATAACCTTAGCCCAAATCCATTAAGTGTTAATGATATCAAGGCTAAGGTTATCCATGTAACCAAACACAACCCACTCACTTGAAAAGCAAAGCCATGCATATAGATTGACTATAAGACACTCAAGCTATCAAATGCATTTAGCTTGAGTGTGAGACACTTAAGCTATGGCAATGCATGTGGCTTGAGTACACTCAAGCTATGGTAATGTATGTGGCTTGAGTGTGAGACACTCAAGCTATTATCATATTGGTTTTTGTTTAAGTTAGTAGAGAGTGTAGAGATAACATACTTCTACCACATTTTTGACAATTGGGACCAAATTTGATATTCTTACAAAAGGGAAAAAAAAGGATTGAAAGTGTCTTCAGTGTCTTCATCCTTCTTTTTCTAAGTATAGAGAATTCAAATATACATAAAGGTTGTGTACTTTCAAGTCAAGGCCATTGGTGTACGAGAGTTGTACAAGACCATATCCATTATCTATTAGAGGTTGCATCCTTGTTTCATACATTCAAGCTTGGAGGGACTCTAACAAGCATCTTGGGTCAAAGAAGAGAGGTTTGTGGGTAGAGCTTCACCAACCTTGGAGATCTTCCTTGTGTAACTTATGTGTTTCAAGCTAGAGGCTTCACACTTGGGGAGGTTGGAGCTTGTAAATCAACATCAACCAAAACTTGTCGACCGTGCTACCAACTAAGGAGTTTTGTAATTGTTACCAAACTCTTAGCTGATAGGTTTTGTGGTATGATGGCTTGACTTGGTTGTTTGTTGTTGAAATATTGTTCTTGATGCATGTTTAGCTATGTATTTTCTATGTGATATGATCTATAGGCATAGATGTAGTTTATATTTGATGCAAGAGTTGCATACAATCAAAATTTTTAAAATTCTGCATGTTTTGGTTGTTCTATAAACCACCTCCTTAAATACCCCACCACTAGGATTGAATGAAATACAGGCAACAGAGCAACGACTGCCATCGGGTAATTCGGGACTGAGTGCACAGTATGTGAAAAGGTGTTGTGAATGCAAAAGAAATAACTAAAAAATTAAAAATAATAAAATATAAAATACTAGAATCAATTTCTTTATCCATAATGGAGTCGCCACTATATGCGGTTGGGTTTAGCATGCACCCAAGTGTGTGGCAACCACGTCTCTATACGGGATCAGGGCCTACTATGAATACAATCACGAGCTTTTTAGGCCCAAAAGGGAGAGGTAAGTTGCCACTTAGGTAAAATTGAAAACACTTATATAGCAACTGGATCCTACGGAGGGGTCTAGCAGCCGTCCTCGAAGAATGGGTCCGAAAACTGGGTATGAATTTTTGGAATACCCACCCGACCTTGCGATTGGCCTCCGTTTGTATTTCATGTTCAATTATTTCTAGTTATTTAATTATTTTCTTATTAACATGCAAAATAGTATTTTCCTTCAAACAAATTCCAATTTTACAATCCATTTTCATGCTATTAAGTATGATTCATCAACACACATTGCATTCACCATCACAGTCATCCATAATTAACAATAAATAAAATAACAAAAATAAATAAAACGTGCATGCAAAATGAAAGGAGCAAGGAGAAATGATTACAACACTTTGATACACGCGGAATTATAATCAAATTGCATAAAAAGTAAACTACAATTAAATCTAAAATTTAGTGGTTAGTGGACCACTAATTGTTTAAGCCTGCAAAAAAATTTTCAAATTAGATTCTCCAAAGAACTTGTAAAAATAAAAAAAAGTCAGCAACAAGATAAATAAAAAAAATGAATAAAAAAATAATTCAAACCTATCCTAAACACAACAAATTCATTTTGGGACCTAATTAGAACCCAAAAGTATCAATAAAAATGAATAAATGCAATCTGCCATGACAAGAAGCTCTCCTGGCTATGCAGAGGCGGCGCCTTTTCATACAGGAGTCACCTTATAGTATTGAGGCGAAATTAGTCTTCACCTCAGTACACTGAGGCATCACCTTTACAAAGAGGTGTCGCCTCAATAGGCTTATGATGCATATGAGACGGACATTAATGGGCAGAAACTTCGATCACTTAATTGACTCAAGACTATATTCAAAGCAGAAAATAGAAATCTAATTTTAATCAACCTAAAACATGCATATATGAGTCTATGAACCACCTAAAATAAATTAATCACATTTGACAAATCATATTAACAAATAAAGGGTCATAATCTACATTCAAACTCATGAAGGAGCATGTTACAAAGAATTTATAAATTGCAAGCAAAGATATCAAATATAATAAATAATTTCAAAATGGATTTATAGACATGGATTCATTATAAACTACTTTCAATTATCATGAATCATACAAGCATATAATAAAGCAATGAAAGGAAAAGGGAATTATGAAAAATCCTACTGTTATAGCACTGATTTCAGCTCTCTGTCTAGGTTCTCAGAGGTTTCTGATTTCAAAGAACAAGCTGCCAACAATACAAATTCAATGCTCCAACCTCCTTTGGAAGTTTAAACAACAGCCCCTTCTCTTGATTTCCTTCCTCATTCTCCTTTATTCAACCCCCTTTTTAATATCACTCAATTAAGAAACTCTCTTTCCACTTCTTTTCCCTTTGGTTTTTCTCTTCTTTTCTTTTTTCTTTTTTACTTTTGGTTTTTTTGCAGAAGGAAAAAATCTCCCCTCTCTCTCTTCCTTCCTCTTTTTATCTATCCTATTCTCTCCCCACTTCCCCTCTTCTCTCCACTTCTAGAGGCCTGTAATTACGATTTTTCGTTCTAGGAAATAATTGTTTACAGGTGGTTAAGGATTGAAATATTTGTGCCATTTTCAAATTAACATATATATTTATTTTTTTCTAACAAAGTCCACAGAGGCGGCACCTCAGTGGCGCAACTATATGGGCTTTATAAAATTATTGGGCTTTCTTGGTATAGGGCTTTGTAAGCTTACAAACTTGCTAGATGAACCAAAATATAGAATTTTGTACTGTCAGGGTCATTTTTTATAAGTTCTCATGGCTTCGCTCGCGGGCTGGACTGAACAATGTGCCAACACCTATTTTTTAAAAATAATTTAACTTCAATAAATTTAAATTGAGTTTTATCTAATGAAATTACAATTAAACAATAAGTTTAATATTATTTATTGCTTTAAAATTTTTAAATAATTATAAAAAATTATTAAATTTCTAAATTATTTATAAAAAATTAACTAAGTTCTAAATTATGAAAATTAAATATTTTCTAAAAGTTTTAAGGATTAAAATGTAAAAAGTAAAAAGTTCAATGATGGAAAATCCTATTGGCTGATGAATCGAGCTAACCCATATAGTTTTAAAACTTACAATGCTTATTTATTAATAATTTTTTAAAAAAGAAAAATGGCTAAAATCACAAAAATTATAGGACTCATGTTATCGGTTTTTTTGGCAAAAAGCTGAGACAAATCCCAAATCAGCAATAACAAGAAGCTGATAAGCACTGCTAATTTCTGCTGCAATGCTACGAAATCCAGTATCCATCCACTTTTTGAGTTACAAAGCAAGTACCGTGCAAAGGAAAACTAAAGTAAGAAACACAAGTGAAGAACACAACACAGCAGCAAGTAGCCACCGGGAATGTTAGTCTGAATCTCCAGCAAGATCACAAACATTACCCCAAAAATTTCAAGTTCCAACATACAGTATTGAAAATAACAGAAAACCACAAAAGGTGAAAGCAAAACTACACCAAGATTACAGCCACAGCATCAACAAAGGCCAATCCAGTATAGCTGACAAAGGATAGAACCAAATATGAAATCAAGCGACACTGTGAGGATGACCAGAGGCCAATGCAGCGAATATATTCTCCATGTAATCAATGCAATGAACCAAAAAAGCAGATATGTTAATGACAACACTCAGGAGTCAGGAATTTGCAAGCCCCCATCAGGGTTCCGAATTTGACAGAATTCATTGATAGAGAGGAGACAAACTAATCGATCAAAAGAAGAGACTGGACTGTGGTTCTTCGTGGGCTTAAAGGAAGACAAGTGAGAGGAAGCAAAAATCAAAAAAAATAATTAAGGGACAAAAAGAAATTGCCATTCAATTGGCCACAAATATAAGTACAGAGGCAAACAGGACCACTGAAGTTCCTCTCTTAAAGTCATGCATAAACATATATTAATAATAATTACACAAACAGAATCTTGTCTGCTGAGTTTCACAAATAAATAGTCAAAGCATACATTCAGTTTAATATGATAATTACAACAGAATGGAACCATTATGCAAATCATCCTGTAATTAATCCGCAATACTATTGTTCAGAGCACTCCAAATAAGAATACAATTACGAATCAATTCATATGATTGCATAACCAAGTTCTTATTCTTTCAGTTTGCAGATAAGGCTTCAGCTAGTGAAGCATGTATGGACATTCATTTTGCAAACAATACAAGTCTTGGCCAAAAACTACCAAGTATCAGCTCCTTTAGTTACACCAAGAACAATTGCAATAGTAGCAATAATAGCCTGCAAAAAGGTTAAAGATTCTACAGTTTTAGGTCCGCATAGGCAAAATAAATAATTCACACCATGAACTCTACTTTCTGCTGTCACAACAAACATAAAAAATTCACACTAACAATTGACTAAAGAACGGATTACAATTAAAATTCGTATCGTGATCCTTCTATGGAGGATGAAAATTGACCAGAAATCCAGCAATGAATATCATAGCGCAAGGTATTGGCAGGGCACTCTCCTGTTACAGAGCCTGGCACAGCCTCAATCTATTCATGCAAGTGCATTTGTACTTGACCATTCACAAATAAGAAGATAATGATGATAAATTTGTAAAAAGAAGATGGAAGATTATCACACAAGCTGAGAAGTGATGAATCACCCAAGAGACATTTACTAGAGATGGCTATCTGAGTAATGCACAATTGCCATTCCTTGCTCTCTGGTTAACACGCTGGCACTAAGTTCTGAACATATTTACTTAGATATATGCAATAAGAAAAGCTATGAAAATTTCACATACATATGCACTTTTAGGGAAAAAATGTTGTGTACAGATATGCGAAAAGCTGATTCAATGCAAAAAATAGCACTACAGAAATAGGGCACCATTCCCTAACAAAGCAAATGCATTGTTGCTGCGAATACATATATACATATAACAGATATTTCATATGATATCCCGTCAAAGGTAATGCAAAGCATCTTGCAAATTGTAAGCAAATTAAAGGAAACAGTAACTCACAGCAATTGTGCAGGCAACATATCCTGGTTTCTCTCGGGGATCTATCCTTGCACAAAGTAAAAGAAATAGCCCAACATACCAAGGGATAGCACCAAGAAAGAAACCTATTATAAACCTTCAAAAGAAAAAGAACAGAACTCCTTGTAGTTAATAAATAAATGAAGGAAATACTCTCCGATGCACTCGAGCAATTTAAACAAAAAGTCCAATTGCAAATGAAATCCACCTTTTAGTTTTAAAGAATGACAATTACAAATGAAAGTACCCTATTGACAATTCAGTTGTACCAAAAGCATTGCATGACTGAACTAAAAGCTCTAGTTACTAAACTACCAAAAAAAGTGAGCATAGTCCAACAAACCATGCAAACTCATCCATTATGAGATCATATAGGAATAAAGCATACCCCAGCTTTTATCAAGGACTCAATCAGCTTCAAAAATATATTATATGAATGTCAATGACAAAGAAGAATTTCAGTTCAGATACATGGGTTTAAAATATATATTTGAGAATGGCTTTAGTAAATTAAGTATTCCAAGAATTTGAATTCTAAAGAATTGAAACTGGGAGAGAGAGAGAGAGACAGCAGCTGATAAAATTTATGTGACAACTCAAGGATCTGGAGCACTCTTTGAAGCATAAAAAGTAAAAAAATCAATGAACTCAATATAATTTTTTTATGCAGCAATAGCGGACCATAAGTGCACACATTGTATCAATTACCATCTAAGATGGAAGCACATCAAGCATGTTACTTCAAACAAAACTATGTGAAACATTTGCATCAGCAATTGAATATTGTTACATGCAAATCTCAAAGGCCAAAGAAATGTGGTGGAAAGCTCAAATAAAAAAATTCTATGAACAATATATGGCATCCCTGCATTTGGTACTTGGTTTTATTTAGTAAATGATAACTTACAAGAACCAGCCAATACCAATGCCACAGCAAGGAAGACGGCGTTCTCTTACAGGTCTTCCTTCAGCAACAGCATAACCTGAAACAATATAACCCAAGGGACAGCAAAGTTCAACAACGATGACGTAACTCTGCTTAATTAATGAAAGCTGACATGATTTGCAAACCTTAACTAATTCAGTTCATTCCTGGGATCCATGCTAAATTGATCTTAGGCTTCACCTAACTAATTTTCTTTAAGCTAATGACTTAGGTTTCAGCTAAATAATTTCCTTAATGGGCATCCATAATTTCGTAAAAAAAAAAATTAAAATCATAAGCAAATTATTCTCGTGTCTCCTAAAGATGGTCATCAAAACTGGCTCTAGCCCAGATTTTGAAAATCCTTTTTAGCTCAAATAAGAGATGAATAATTGCAAGATATAGAAATAATGAGTACCTGGTACGGCTTGGTAGCCGTGAGCATAGGCGGAAGGCTCAGTAGCTCCAGGAGGAGGTACAGGTTGAGGGAAGCCGATAACGGGCTGTTGAGGAGGGCGAGGAGGAGGATAGTTAGCTACACCTTGAAAGGTACCATACTGTGGTGGTTGATGGTGGTGATCAACCACCGCCGCTCTGCTTTGTCCTTTTTCTTCATCACTCATTATTATTATTATTATTAAGTATTGATTATTATGTTGGTGATTGGATCTACTCTCGTGATTTTGATTTTTTTTGTTTTTAACAGTGAAAAATGTTTGAGATTGAGAGATTGAAGGAGCAAACAGTCGGTTGTGTGTTGTTTTTGTGCAATTTGTGATCACATGGGAATTGGGTTTGCCATTTGACTCGTTTATGAAGATGGTGACTTTGTTGCTTCATGCTTCGTTGTCAATATTTTGTTTTTCTTTTTTCTTTTTTTCTTTTCTTCCTCTTAATTATCCAAGTAAATGTTTTATAAAAAAAAAAAAAAAAAAATTGCTCTCATTATTTTTTATATTGTGTATTTATACGTTTATTTAAATGTATTTGAATTTTATATTTTAATATCAATCAGAGTATAAAATTTAATCAAATTTTTATATTTTTAAATAGTGATTATTAAATTTTTATCTTTTTTATTTTTGACTGATTAATTATTTTATTCTTTTTTAAAATATTTTAACACTATCATTCCAATATAATTATTAAAATTTTTCAAAATTTATTTTCTTATCTAATTATGTGACACCCTTCTTCGACTATCTATCACACCACGTCCCTAATAAGAATACGGATAAGGTACTGTGTCAATACTAGTCCCTAGCAAACATCTTGAGATGACTCTTATCATACTTGGATATTATTTTATTAATATAATCTCCAAATGTTTATTTTATTGACTTATCTTACTTTTAATAACATTTCTTATTCATAAACATATTGAGGATGTAGTCCTTATCGAGCTGTTATGACATAACATATAACTCGAATAACCAAAATACTTTTAATTATTGAAACAAAAAAAATAATTTAAATCTAGATATTTAATTTAAATAACAAAGCCAAAGGTTAATTGAGTCGATAAAAATTGAATAAAAACCTCTAAAACAAACTCTAAAATAAAGTACTTATAGTTTAGACCTAAAAGGACAAAATAGAAATAAGAGTAAAATACCAAAATACCTAAAATATATATAAAAAATGCTTAATTTAAAGTTGTTGTGGTCGGACAACTTACAATTATATATTTCCTGCAATTGTAGCAGTAAGGAAAACCTGCGATTTCAGATCTTTTGCAATTGTAATAAAGATAATTCCTTCAACGCTCTCCAAAGCTCCCTTTGCTTAAAATGCCCCACGTCAGAAAACTCATCCTCGAGTTTATGTTAAAAATTAAAGATGTTCACACCATAAAAATAAAATATTTCAAATACTTCAAAGCTTTCTTCAAAGAACTTAATTCAAAATTTTCAACTTGAAATTTTGTTGCTCCCACAATCTTCAAAAGAGGATTAACACCAATATGATTAAAACTTATGACTCCAAGGAAATCAACATACTCACTTGGCATTGATTAGCTCTCATACTTGCCAATAATCTCTTTTTTCAACCCCATCATGAACTTCTTCTTCAATCTCTATATTAATTTTCTCCTTAATTTCATGAGCAATAAAAAATACCTCTTTCGGTTCTTCCTCTTCTTCTCCAAGTTGAATTGTAGATAATCATAGATCATCTTCTTCATATGAAGTATCTAAATCCTAAACAACTGGCACATCTTGAAGTATCTTTTCCTTTACCACTTCAATTTTAACTTTAACTTTCTCCATCTTTTCATCAATTTAGCACATCATATTTTTTTGGCATGAGATGGGCACACCTTCTATGAAAAGAAACTCATCTTCTAATAACCTCTTCATCATCAACTAAGAATTAATTGGTGTTTTTCTTTCTTCCTTTTGGATTGTAGTCTCTTCTATCAAAAATAAGCATAGCCCTTAAATTTAAAAGCTGCCAACTTTAAGCACTCATAGTTAGAGATTTTTAATTATTCAAAAATATATTCCATCTCTGCAATTCAATTACCAAAAATATTAACACCATGATTACCATCATAAAAAGGAAAATCTTTTACATAGATTTCACGTCTACGTGCTTTTGTAGAAATAAATTTGTCAATAAATTGGCATCGAGTGACATCTATTGGACTCTACTTATTATCAAATTGATCTCTGTTGGCATCTATTGTTAAAACATTAGACATAGTTCTTTTACTCTGCCATGCAGTTCTCTAAGCTCCTATATTTCGATCACCGTTACGAATACGATTGCTACCACCTCTACCACTAGTGTAAGTTATCGATTGGGAGAGACCGCTCTGATACACCAAAGCCCAATCTTAATTAAGTTGATAAAAATTGAATAAAAGACTCCAAAACAAACCCTAACATAAAGTATTTATAGTTTAAACCTAAAAGGACAAAATATGAATAGAATAAAATCCCAAAATGGCTAAATATATATAAAACAATGCTAAATTCAAAGTTATTATGGTCGAACAACTTACAATTGCATCTTTCCTGCAATTGCAATAGTAAGGAAAACCTGTGATTGCAGATTTTTTACAATTGTAGTAGAGACAACCCCTTCAACACTCGCCAAAGCTCCTTTTACTCAAAATGCCCCGCATCATATCCTCAAGTCAGTGTAAAGGTAACTTGCACATCTATAGCCATTTTATAGAATAATCTCACTATGGTATATACATGCTCTATATAATCCTCTTTAACTACATATAGGCAACATGGTGTGGCTATAACCTCTATGGTAACCCTCTAGGTCATTTCAACATCTGAATTATAATGCATCATGTACTTAAGTAAAGTCTAATCACTTCTAACCTCATAACTCACAGCTGCCCAATGATAATAATAATATGTATGCTTTATAACAATAACTCAATTTTGAAAAGCAAGTAAAGGAGTAGTGAGTATTTTCATAAGCAAATACTCACTGAGTGAATAGATAATAAAATATAGGTTTGAATTGGTAATAGAAGCAATAATATAGTACTTATAATGGAAAATAAGTAATGAGGTGTAGATTTCCATTAGCATATTTTAATGTACATAAACAATATAATCAATTAAATTTTTAAACATTAACTTATTCACATTTAAATATTTACATGTTGTTTTCATTGAATTCCTACTATTACCTAGATGCAGCTCATCACAAATTCTTTCAAAACTATGTTAACAAGTAATAGTTAAATTGCATTATGTTGATATTAGATATTTCATAATTTATAGTTTAAACAAGGTATAATTTCATAGTACTCAATATGTTATAAGAGTTTTAGAATGCAATTCACCATGTGTTAAATTAATCATCAATAAATTTTATACCACAACATCACATGTACAAGTGGATATCCATGTTTTAAATTAATCATCAAGGATGAAGTCTAGGTTTATGATGATGAGAAGGCAAATCCAAGTTTCTAACTTGAGATTCATAACCAGGAGGTTGTTCAGTAAGGAAAAGGTCCATGGGGCAATATTCATCAAGGCCATAAGCCATTTCATCTGGGGCAAACAATATTTTAGTAGGGTAATTTATGATTTCTCCAAGGCCAGGTACTAATTCCTCAAAATCAGGTGCAAAGCCTAGGGGCAATATTCTGTCTAAGGAAAAAAGTAATTTCTTATAGCCAAGTGTAGATTCTTAAAAGCCAAACACCATTTCACTAGGACTATATATAAATTATCTAAGGGAAGGATTGAGTTTCTCAGGTTTGTGTGCCTTCTCCTCAACCCCAAAGGTGGAAGCAAACTTAAAAGCAAAAAAGGAGGCACCAATGGCATTAATCAATCTCATCAATATAGATCTGAAGAATAAAATTAGAGAGAAAGATAAGGTAATTCAACCTTCCAATATGAACTCCAATAGGTTCATAAGCTACTAAAGACCAATCCCTCATAGAAGGTTTTCAGCACTAAAGAAAAGGCCTCCTACACCAACTACATTTAAAAATAACTATAGACATAAGCCTAAGAGGGATGACAAATTGCCACCACTAAAATTTAAAAGGAAGCAACTAAAATTTATGGTGTTCCTACTTGTTCTACTAAATAAGCAGTGGTGTAGGGTGAAGCATAAAAATTTTTATCAGCCTAAAAGGAGACAAATGAATAGGAGGTCCAACCTCAGGGTAAAACCAAATTCAGGCCCAAAGCTATAAAGGATCCAATTTCAAACAAAGATACTTAATGACTCAGGAGGATGAGGAAAATATCATTGATACTTGGGGGACAACATCCTTGGGTGGTATGAAGGATAACCCTACTGACATAACAATCTAGGCCACTAGGCCGGATCAACCTAAAAGGGTGGTTTTTGAGAAGCCATCTCTAAAGATGACAAAGTCAGTTGTAACTGACATTTTTGTTCTAATTTTCACAGAAAAGTTAACTAATGCAATAATAGTTTTACCAATTAAAGTTACTGTTAATAGTAAAAAAATCCTTTAATGCCTTCTTTATGGTAGGTTCAATTGCAATACTAAGCTTAGGTAGGGATTGTTTTGCATGGATACTAAAAGGAGGTGGTGTTGAAAAATTTTTCATTATGTGAAAAATGAAAGCTAAATGAAAAAAATAAAATTGATAACAAGCCTCATACTAGAAATTTACCAATTAGTACATAAAGTGGCAAAATTTTACTTTTTAGGTGTGTAAGTTGGCATGATAAACCACTTTTTAAATTAAATAAATAAAGTTTAGTTTTGCTAAATTTTAGTGTATTAATGTTTGTTTTTGTGTGAAGTTTGTTGATTATTAGTTGCAAATTAAGGAAATAGTAATTTTGTAAAAGTTCGGTAGCATTTCTGCTAAAAATTGGCTATTTTGATATGGAAAATATGTGGTTGTAGTGCAAAGTGTGGTATGAACAGTTATAAGCTTTTCATTAAAGTAACTAAGCCTCTGTAACATAACATCATACAGATGCTAATATAGTATCAAAAGAATGTCAATAGAGCTAAAAAAACACCACAGTATCAATATCCAAGTTACATATCCACAATCAAGGCATAGAACATGTCAAAGCATCACAAACAAAATGGCCAATAAAGTCAAAGCTTCTCAAAGTCTCCTAGACATTCAGGCATTTCTGTATAACCGTCATAGCCTTCTGCTCCTAATTTACTACATTCTTCTTTTTTACAAGTTATTTGGCCTCACATTTTGCTATTTATGCTATAATCTTATTGAAATACATCATAGCCTCAAATTCTCCTTCTTTTATTTGCTCCATTTTAGTTTGCTAGCAGAGGCAGATATAAAAATTACTGGAGTGGAACCCAAAGCTATGAGTTGTTCAAATAAGAAAAATATAAGGAAGCATTTGTTTTGTTCAAAATAAACTTCTTAAGTGAAAATTAGTAATGATACTTGAAATAAAAGTCTCTTGAGTATATGAATCACAAATAGAAGCTAAATAAGTGGATGAAGGGTCAGGAACTCCACTTGCAGAAGGATAGGACATTTTGCCTAATGAAAATTGAGGGAAATGGTTAGTAAGGAGGTATCAAGTAAATGCAAGACATTTCAACAGGAAAAAATTGAAGAAAATTCATTTTCATCAAGAAAGTATACAAAAATGACTAAAACTTTGATGAAATTTTTATGGATTGCTTAGGCCATTTGTCATTTTGAGCATTAACAGGTGCAAAAATGCTAAGGTGAATTTTCTAAGGTGTTGAAAGTGTATTCGTGCTTAGAGTATAATTTCTCATGAAAGTTTAACTTGGCCAAATTAAGCTAAAAAGATTATATTTGGCTTAATAGCCCTTATGAAATTGAAGTAAAAGTCCCTAAATAAATATAAAATAACAATTTCATCAAGTGTTATAAGGCAGTATTAGGGTATTTCTGAAGGGTGACATGTCATCAATTTAGTTCAAGCTAAATGATGTGAAAATGTAAAATAGCCAAATTTACCTGATGAAATGGAGAGATAAAGAGCAAGAAAATATAAATAAACAATTAATGTTAATGACATCAGAGCTTTTGCAAAGTTATTGTACATATGAGTAGCTAATACTTAGCATTTGTGCTAATTAATTAGTGAAAATGATGTTTTGTCTTAATGCTATATAAAAATTGGTGATCAAAAGAAGGTGAAATGCTTTAAGAAACTTATTAATAGATAGTGGCCAAGTGCAAATTTTAAAGTGTATTGCTTGATGAAATGTGTGAGGCTATAGTCACGGTTTAGTCAAACTCTAATTTCCTCAATCATATAACCTCATCTTAAGTTTAATTCTTGATAAAACAAGACTTCTACTAGAAACTCTTTCTAGCACCGAAACTCTTTTCGGCTAAGTCAAGTTTGACCTAGCCAGGTACTTATTCATCAAGAATAACTTAGATAGCATAGGATCTTATCCCGATTCACTTCAGGTAATGAATTCCATCTTGGCCGATCACTAATCCCTACATATAACCAACTAGAGCCACCACACGTTATATAACTATGCGTGGCTAGCACAAGTATGTAAGCGGTAATAAACTCTAACCAACCATATGTGGATGACCGTATCAGCTCAAGTCAAAGGACCATATGCACCATTATGTCCAAGATTGTGATTGTTGACTAAAGTGAATATCCATGCAATCACAAATCTTACATCACATGTTCGATCCACCCATCACATAAGTATCCACATGTCTATTATGATATCTCTTATCAAGTAGCATGAGACTCACTACCTCCCACTATCGATATCATATACCGATCAAGGAAAATAGACAGAGGTGATAGTCTAGGGATCAATAGTACCCATATATTAATCCAATGACTATGAACATTTATAGCATATGTACGAAATGAGTTTGTCACTCATATTATCAACTCTTGATAATAAACTTATTTAACATAATACTACGGGTAAATACTCAAATAAACAAATACTTTAATTTAAAAGAATATTTTATTGCCAAAGGGATAAATATACAATGTCTACATACAATAATGGCCCTAGGGCACATCTATACTAACACTAGTATCATTAAGGAAATGAGCTTGGGCTTTATTTAAGAGAGTTCAAATGAGCCCACATGTTCATTATGGCCTATAAGATGGACCAAGCTCTTAAAAGGGATGGATTTGTGCATACATGGGCTTTACTTAAAAGAGTTTTAAATAAACTCATGTGTTGGATAAATATGGATATATATATCTATATATATATATATATATATATATATATATATATGAATACATGGATG
>CATIWO010074541.1:0-17222 GCA_949673435.1 Macaranga tanarius | reverse complement strand
TGAGGTGGTGATGCGAGAGCTAAATATATAGCAGACTGAAACCAATTTTTGCAGAACAACTCAAGTTATGGAGCCATCATCATTCTTGATTCTATCAATCTCCTTCGTACTTCTGTTTCTAATCCATCAACCATCAAACTGCCAACAAGAATATATTGGGACGCGTTCGTTAGATTGCTACACAAATTCTTCTATACCAAATGGTTATGATTGCTACACAAGTTCGTTAGATTTGTTTTAAAAGGCATTGACCAGTAGCAGCCCATTTTTTTGATTTTTGACCTAAGAATAGTTCAGCCTTTTAAAAATCAGGTAATTGTTGACAGATTATGATTTTCTTTAAAAGCACATTGTCTAGATTGAGACTTAATTGCTGCCTCAATGTTTTTATAACAAAATCTTTGAAGCATAGTGATTATTTTAATTTTTCACGCTCAAATTTCCATGAATCTTGGTGCATCATTTGTTTTTTTAGCTGTGAAACGATCTGCTTGTAGATACCTTATCAAGAAGCAGGAAGGTATCTATTTGTTGATTTAGGAGTCAATAGTTGACATTTGATAGCAGCAATATGTGGTCAATAATGGACTCCTGAAGGGAGCCATTTTTTTCTTATTGTTTCGGCCTTTACGTTAGCAATCAAAGTAGATGGCTGACAAGTAAAGAGATTGTTCCCAAGTCAACTTCTTAGAGTTCCTGCAGATACATTCACAATTGTTCCCTGATATAGTGATCAGTTTGACTTTAAAGGCTCAAAATTTCCATGAATCTTGGTGCATCATGTGCTACTGCTATCTTTTGCTGTGGAACAATTTTTTTTTTTTTAATGGATTCCATATCTCGAATCAGGAAAATAGGGGTTAAATATTTCGATGGTTACTAAATTTTACACTTATTTTATTTTAGGTACTAAATTTTATTTTATTTCATAAAGGTAACCCAACTTTAATTTTGTTTTATCCGGTGGTCACCCAGAGCCTGCGTGTCAACGTGACAGCCGGAAGCCAAATATTCTAAGAATATTCGTCATGTCATCAAGCCAACTCGGATTAGTGACCAAAACGAAATCAATTGAATTTTAGTACCCAAAATAAAATAAGTGTAAAGTTATGTGATCACCAAAATAATTAACCCTTTAATCAACCTCTTGTCAAAAAAATTTATTTAATTTAAATTAAAAAATCCATTTAACCAATGTATTTCTCAATATATAGTACTATATCTATTGAGAATATATAAATATTTATGAATAATTTAATATGATATTTATTAACTGCAGACAAGTAAATAATAAAATAGATGATCAATAAATAATTATTCAGTCAAATAATAAATGAAAATGTTATTTATTTGACTTATATTAAATATAACTTTATTTATATTAAAATATTTCAAAATTTTTGGAGATATTAATTATTATTTTGAATACAATATTTATCAATTAAAATTATAAAATAATAATTTTTATTACTATTTTTTTATATTATTAACTTAATTAAGGTAGAAAGTACAAATTTAAAATTTTTTATTTAAAATAATTAATTTCAGTTTTAAACTGGCAATAAAAGTTTTTAATATTCACTTAAAAATATTTTATTTATATGTATATTTTTGAATAATACTAATTTAAAATTAAAATAAAATTTACCTTTGCATAATTAATTTTTGTTGACTATTTAATTATGAATTTCAAATTTTTAAAAATATTTTCTTTGTAATATAGTTTTAAATAATGTTATTTACAATTAAAATAAAATGTATATTTCCATAATCAATTTTTAATTATGTAATTATGAATTTTAAATTTTTACAATTTGCAATGTAGAATTCACAATATTTTATAAAAAATTTTTCATAATCTAAATTTTTATGATTTTATAAATATTAAAATATTTTTAGTTTTTGTTTATATTATTTTTATTTTTATTTTTAAAAAATTATTTATTCATAAAAATTGTAAAATAATATTTTTATTATTTTTAGTTATTGGATATGGATTTTTTAATATAGGTCAAAATTTTTTTTGACAAGATTAATTAATTAGTTAAATGTATTGGTGGTCATCAAATTTCACACTTATTTCATTTTGGATACTAAACTTCAATTGATTTTATTTCAGTCACCAATATGAGTTGACAGATGCTTGTACGTTGATATGGTAAATATTATTGGAATATTCTCAAAATATTCGGCTTCCGGTTGCCACGTTAACACGCAGGCACCGGGTGACCACCGGATAAAACAAAATTAAAGTTGGGTTACCTCTATAAAACAAATTAAACTTCAGTATCCAAAATGAAATAAGTGCAAAGTTCGGTGACCACTTAAATATTTAACCCGGAATATATCTATTTGTTTATTGTGGTACTTAGTTGTTTACATTTGACAGCAATATGCAATTAAAAATGGACTGTTCTTGTTATTTCGACCTTTGTGTTAATAATCCAAGACCAGGACTGAAAAATCATAATAATCCTGAGGGACTTAGCAGCGGAGCTGTACATGATGATGAAGTCTAATAATCCTGAGTCTTTGTCATCACTCAGCCATGCAAGAAGAACATTACATTTTCACTAGAGATGGAACCTGTCGTAATATAGATTGGTATTTTTTTGCTATAAATTCTTTGCAAATCAGAAATTAAAACTAATGAAATGATGTCAATTGGGTGACGGTTCAGAGAATTAAAACTCTGGAAGAAGTCAGGATCGCCAGTTCGCGGCAATAGTGTACCATGAAAGGTTTAGGTGACGAATAAGAAGCTTCAGTGAGGAAGTAGTCCCAAAAGATCTGGTGACAAATAGAATAGTCACGATAGTTTTAGCGACGAATAAAGTGATCAACTAAACTTCAATAGTTATTCAGGGACGATTATGTAGTCACCAAAAGATTCGCTGACAAAAAGTTTAGGGATGCCATAAATTTAGTGACGGAAGGGAGGCTGTCACCATAATAGACGAAGAAAGTGATCACCAAAATTTCACTGACAAAGTGAAGCTTCAACGACGAATAAGAAGTACTGACAAAATTGAGGAACACCAAAACTTGTAGTGACGAAGTAAGCCAGTCAGTAATTGTCTCGTTGACAAAGAAAAGTTGTGACAAAAAAGTTCAGTGACGAAGGAAACACGGTCTCCAAAAGTTGCGGTGATTTAACCCAAGCCCATTATCGCCAGCACCAAGCCCACCTTCTTCCTCTCCCTCTGCGAATCCTAGAAACAGAAAAAAGGCACCATCTTTCACAGTTTCACTCTCCACCTACTCTTCGCCTGCCATGGCGTTGCTTCAAAAGTTCCGTTATGCACTGTAAAATCCTTCCATCTGCAGCCTTCTTAAACCCATTTCAATACCCTGAAAAGTGCAAAACTAGAATCTCAATAAGAGCAGTGAAAATGAGGATGGTAGGTTTGACCGGTGGAATAGCTTCGGGGAAGAGCACAGTTTCGAATCTTTTCAAATCCCATGGAATTCCCGTTGTTGACGCCGATCTTGTAGCTCGTGTATGCCTTTTTCCTTCTCTTCTCTTCGTCGCTATTGCAAAAAGTTTTGATCTTTGGTTTGATTTTGCCAATTCAATTGCTATTAAGAGATGTAAATATTGCTATTGCAGCTTGAAAAGTTGCGTTCTTTTTGTTGTTTATAGGACGTTTTAAAGAAAGATACAGGTGGGTATAAGAAGGTTGTTGCAGCATATGGAGATGATATTTTGCAAGCTAATGGGGAAGTTGATAGGCTAAAACTTGGCCGGATTGTGTTTTCTGATGCTTCAAAACGGCAACTTCTTAATCGGTATTAATAGAGTAGTAGTTGATTTGCTTGAATATGTTATATCTTGCATTGTGAGGAATGAATAGTTGGGTTAAATTTTAGAGCTTTTAATATCAATGAGTGATCAAGTTGAGTTGTTTAAGTACCTTATGTAGTTTCCCAATTCTTTCACATCAAAATGCTGCTTGCCATAAATTTGTCATCAAGTTGAGTTGCTTAAGCACTTTATGTCGATAATTATCCCAAGTCTTTCGTATCAGTATGCTGCCTGTCTTGTTTACCTTCAAATGCTGTGGAAAATGAAGATATTCTGTTTCTGGAGAATTCCCCTTTAGTTTGGTTGAAAATGCAGTCACATGTTTTTGAGGAAACTTTACAAAATGCACAGTTTGCAGCAACACCTTTATCAATTGATTTAAATAGGAAGGAGGCTCCATGTTTACTCTCAAGGGCGTGACTAGTTAGCTACTTGCTTGCCCTGGTTAATGATTATTTCTATTTATAATTCAGTTCATCCTTAACAATACGAGTGAATTTGGTATTCATGTGATATGAAATTGATTAATTGGTTTTGATGTATTGTTTATATAATTCTGGATTATTTCCTTTTAAATAGTGGATCTTGTAGGACTTACTTTTGAATAGTGAATTCATGCACTTGCAGTCCTCAAATGTTTGAGCATCAAATACTCTGGATAAAATCTTGTGTTTTTGAATCTTGAACTTTTGTAGAGCATTAGTGATTTTACCTTCATGTGTCAAGGCATCCTTTATATTCATTGTAAGAAAGTTGAATTGGATAAATTTCATAGCATTGGGATCTAATGTTTGTGCAGGCTTATGGCTCCTTATATTTCTTCTGGCATCTTCTATGAAATTTTGAAGCTATGGTTAAAGGGATGTAAGGTAATTGTCCTTGACATCCCACTATTGTTTGAGGCCAAGATGGATAAGTGGGCAAAGCCAATTGTGGTTGTATGGGTTGATAATGAAACACAGCTGCAGCGGCTAATGGCAAGAGATGGATCCAATGAAGAGGATGCCAGGAATAGGATAAATGCTCAGATGTCCCTAGATGTTAAAAGGTCTAAGGCTGATATTGTCATCGATAACACTGGCACGTTAGATGACTTAGAAGAACGGTTCCGGAAAGTACTTTTCCAGGTTACTAGGCCTTTAACATGGTCTGAATTCTGGCTCACAAGACAAGGTGCCATTACAGCCCTTATTTCCATTGTCATTGCGGTTGTTGTAGGCAAAAATGTTGTCACAAAGTTATAATAGGAAGCTTCCTATTTCCAAAGTAATTGATCACAGGCTTGCCTTCTTTTTTTTTTTTCTCTCCTTTACACCTTTAAGCTCAAGATGTTTGTAGTTGCCTGTCACTCTCATAACTCTCATCAAATGTTGAATTCTTGATCATGTTCTATTAGCTGAATCACTGAAATAATTTCAACTTTGTAAAATGGTGGACAATTGTTCAGGTTCATGGATTATGTATTAAGCACAATTTTACAAGCTTATCATTTGATGAATTGATATCTCAAGGTGAGCACCTAACCTTTGATGGAAGATGTTGCAATCTATGACAAAGATGCATCAACTTGTGCTCTGATGCCCTTTGTACACAATCATATATAGAAGAAACTCAAATCTTTAGACCTAAAAATATATGAAATTTTCATAAAAGGAATCAACCTTTCCTTTCATTCTTTTTAATCTTTACTTGTTTGTAGTGTGCAATTATTCTGATTTCACTTGTTCATTTCTCATAATTGTACCTAATTGTTCAATGTTTCAAACAACTGCATTTTTACACTTACATTATGTTTAAGTTTTATATTTCATTTTGACAAAAATTGCTTTTCTTTTCGAAAATATAAAAATCCAAACAACAAAATTTCTCGCACCAAAAACCCAAATAAGTTTACATATTTTCAGCTCAAATTCGTCATAAAATATATACTGATTAAGATACATTTAAATTATTTTATTTTTTGAATTCGTCATATAAAAAAATAAATTAGTTAAGTAATATTAATTTGATATTTGTGTAATTATTTTTTAAAAAAATTTTTGAATTTGAGCTTTGTTTCTTCTCTTTTTTTTTTAAAAAAAAAAAATCCAAAAAATAATAATTACTCCTACAGTCATTGACGGTTGAACGCGCACTTGTGTTTATTTTATATTAAAAAAATCTCCATTGACGAGTTTTCCTCTATGGGGATCTTTGCAATTCGCAAGATCTCTCTCTCCTTCTCTGCCTCTCTTTTCACTTTCTTTAGATCTCAGTAAGTTCACAGCTGCACCTTACAATTCCACTGAAGCTACAAACTTTCCATCATTTTCTTCTGATTTCCGATCCAAGAAAATAGACCCTTCAATTTTCCTTCATTTTCTTTCTCTCCAAACACCTTATTTTTCCCATGGGGTTCATGACTAACTCTAGACTTGTCGTTCTTTTTGCCTTTCTGCTTCTGGGTCTGCCTTATATCGCTGCTCAGGTCTCTTTACAATATTGTTTGTGTGTTTTTTTTGTTTCTGGGTGTCTTCAATTGTTTCAGTCTGTTTGCAAAGTTTTAATCTTTTTTGTTTTGTGTGTGGTTTTAGGAGTCTTTGGTGGAAAATGAGAAGGATGAATCAACTACATCTTTTAAAGATCTTGGTCGGCGTGGTATGGTGAGTTTTCTTTTTCAGTTTTTCTTGATTTGTACATCAATTTTAGAAATGGGTTATAGGCGTTCTTGAAATATGAAGGTTTCTTTCACTCATATGATTTGAGGCAGTGTTTCATTATTTTGGGATTTATGTATGCAGATTGTTACTAAGGACATTGATGGTACTTCTGTTAATCTTGGGCTTCACGTGGACT
Source organism: Macaranga tanarius (assembly GCA_949673435.1). NCBI lineage: Eukaryota > Viridiplantae > Streptophyta > Magnoliopsida > Malpighiales > Euphorbiaceae > Macaranga > Macaranga tanarius. Next base: position 10,582 of record CATIWO010074541.1, on the reverse strand, counting down.
CTGGCCTTGGTGTGTTTGATGCATTCATTGCTAGCTTGTCTATGATTGTTGTCAGTGAGGTTTGTACTTTCAGCTCATTTGTTACCTATGCCTGGTAATACAACAATATTTCTGTTTTCTTCTTGAACAAGTTGTTAATAGCTCTGAATGTCCTCATTTCATAATTATGTGTTTTTGTTGAAAAGGGAGAGGAAAAAAGATATATGAGATCTTGTTGAACGATAATGTTTAAGAATTGAGTGGAGTTGATTTTTGCTGCTCTCTCACTAATTTATGTTTCTTTTGATGGTAATTATTTGCTAGATTGGAGATGAGACTTTTATAATTGCAGCTCTTATGGCCATGCGCCACCCCAAGTCAATTGTTTTGTCAGGAGCTCTCACTGCCTTGATTGTTATGACGGTAAGTTATCCATTTATTTTTTCTCTGATTCAAATTTGATGGATGAATTGCATTTTCCTATAGTGCTTGCATACTTATTTTAATTCTAATATTGCAATACATTTACATGGCACTGTGACGGCATGGTGACAGCAACTAGAAACTGCTACTCTTATTCTCAATTCTATGAAGCTTAAAGCTGTTGCATGTTTCAATTAGGTACTTTCTACTGGACTAGGTAGGATTGTTCCAAATTTGATATCAAGAAAGCATACAAATAGTGCTGCAACAGGTACCTAAAGTATAAGTTGTATCTTTTAATCTTATTCAGCTGTCAATTACCCTTCTTGCTCCTCCCTCCCTCAATGTTATTCCTATAGAGTGATTTAGTTTATTTATTGTATACAGTATGCTATTTAAGTTCATACCGTTTTGCATTTCCAAGTTTTTCTACTCCTTTGTGATGAAAATGTATCATTCTTGGCTGTAGAGAGGTTGTTGAAGCAGCACAACCTGCTTGCTTTATTTCCTATGAACTACGGAGTGTTTCTAAATACAGGCTTTTGAGATTTCTAGTTTCAGTTTCTTTTGAATGCTAGGTAGGAAATGGAAGATGGATGGTTGTGCTAGAACATTGTATAATAGGAAGGCCTTAGTTGACTTGTGATGATGAATGCAAGTTTAAGTTTAAGTTGCAGATTTAGAGCATTATGTAATGTTGTTTTCAGCATGTCTTTTTCATCTGGCTTGCTAATTGATACCAAGTAGTTTGCAAATTTTTGTATACCAATTTGATTCCAAAACCAACTCTTTCAGAAAAGCTTTTAATTTTTTTTTTTAAAACTAAAATGTTAAACAACAAATTGATTTTGGCAGGTGATTAGTCTTTTGAATTAATGCTGAAAGAAATTGCTTGAATAAAGCATTATACTTGGACAATACCCTGAAGCATATGTAATGGATGGGATAATCAATTGTTAATCCTAGTATTTTATTTTCATTTGCAGTTCTATACGCATTTTTTGGATTACGATTGCTTTACATTGCCTGGAGATCAGATTCAAAAGTATCCCAGAAAAAAGAAATGGAAGAAGTATGGTTTTTCTGTTCTCAATTTGAGTTTTATTTTTCATCCTACTTTTATTTAGCAAAGTTAATGCTTTTTTGTTCTGTTGCTTTATGTATTTGTTTATTGCAATTCTCTTTCTAACAAAAGCTAGTTTGATGCATCTTTTTTTGTTTTTTCCCCAAATGGTCTAATTACTTGGCTACAATTTTAGCTTCCATTTCAAGCTTTCAGATTGACAGATATGTAACACAGAAAAGGGAAAATTAGCACTTTTGGCCTGTGGAGATTTTGTTTTACTTCTAATTTTGTCTTGGCAACTTATGTTACGTATCTATGCTCCCGTTTGCATTGTAATCTGGACTGCGTACCACTTTTACATTGCTGTAACTTGTTGGATGGCCCTGAAATTGCAAATTACTGGTTATCTAAACCAGTCAACCTATAAAAAGCTAATGTTTGTAGTGTTTGCCTACATATCATTTTGGAATGAGTTTAATTACCCTTCCATGCCCCTCTTTTTCTCTGCATTGCACTTCCCAGATTCTGTTTCATTTTTATTCTAAAATTGCACATTATGTTCTCAGGTAGAGGAAAAGCTTGAATCAGGGCCAGGGAAAACAAATTTCCGTCGTTTCTTTTCAAGATTTTGTACGCCGATATTTTTGGAGGTATGCTCGCCAGAACTTAGCAACTATGTTTTGTGATATTTTATATAACTATATGCTCAGCCCTTTAGGTATTATGTTATTATCTTTTGTTGATCATCTCTGAAGTAGTTTGTTTTGCTGTGCAGTCATTTATTTTAACCTTTCTAGCTGAGTGGGGTGATCGTAGCCAGATTGCTACTATTGCTGTAAGTCAACTACATTACCTTCTCCTGCTACCAGATTTTCTTCATTTATCATTCATGTGATTGTATTCTCATTTTTGGTTCCTTGATGAAATTACTATTTTATAGTACTCAAAACTAGAGTTTCTGATTCTGCAGCTGGCAACCCACAAAAATGCCATTGGTGTAGCAATAGGGGCTACAATTGGACACACAATCTGTACTTCCATAGCAGTGGTGGGAGGAAGCATGCTAGCATCTAAGATCTCGCAAGGGACAGTTGCTACAATCGGAGGCTTGCTCTTCCTAGGGTTCTCTTTGTCTTCTTATTTCTATCCTCCCCTATAAGGATTACAATGTAGACTAACCTGATTCTTTATTCAGTCTCTACGCAGTTTGAAATACAGATTTTATTTTTCCTTGTAAGTTTTTGTTTGAAAGGTTTTATACTAACTGGTTCACTCCAGACAGTTCTGCTTATTCTTTTGTACAATTAGCATTATATTAATGGCTTAAATGGTTTTCTTCAGTCTCAATCTTCTGCTTGCATTGAAGAATCCAATGCTAGAAAATGACTGTCGTTTCAAAACTAGATTTGAATCGTGATATGAGATGAGATGGAATGGGATATTCTTCTTCCTCTTCTTGTTAATAGGGTTGTTGTGAACTAAGAGAGCTTGAACATATGACATCAGGACCTGTTACAAGGAAAAATTCCAAATTCTAAGTCAATCATTAATGGAAAAATGATAACTTAGATGAAATGCTATATGCTTTTCTTCCATTTAGAATCATTTTTTTCATAATAATATAGGAGAATTTTCTTAATGTTTGGAAGAGAGTTTTTGCCAGTTGACTGCTCAATTTTCGCCACGAAAACCACTTGATAGTGTTTAACTCATTTCTTCATATGAAAATTAGTTACATATTGTATCCAGTACAAATTAAATAAGAGCCTCAACAAAGAGAAAATCTCTGCGTACATGATACATGCGGGCCTAAGAACTAATCCATGCTAGTGCGGGCGTGCAGCTCTTCAAATCTTCATATAACTGTCACAGTTGCTGTCAGCAGCAGCTAAACTGAACACATTCACCAGTTCACTTTTATAACTGTAAAATGAGATGGACTTGTCTAAGCACCAGATGCTTTTGCTTTAAGCCAACCCTTTTACCCTCTTCAGTTCTCATTCTCCCCACAACATATATCATAAAAACCACCAACTTTGAATTTCACCATTATCAACAATTCTACAGGCACCATCAATCTCTGTCTTCTGGTTACTCTAGTAACAAGATAAATGTAGAGTTACTGCACTCCAATGCCATCAAGGTTGGCTCTTTTCATAGTCTGGGTATCACTAACTATCTTTTGAACCTATATGTGAAGGACCCTCTGAAATTGTGTCATGCCCACAAGCTATTTGATGAATTTCTGGAGAGAGATATTCGCACTTGGACTATTCTGATATCTGGTTTTGCTCAAAATGGGAACTTTGAATTGGTGGTGACTTTGTTGAGAAGGATGCAAAGTGAGGGTTTTTGTCCTAACCAGTTCACTTTGTCCACTGTTTTAAAGTGTTGTTCTAGTTTGTGTGAGTTTAGAAATGGGAAAGGGATTCATGGGTGGATCTTGACGAGTGGAATTGGGTCTGATGTTGTGTTGGAGAATTCAATTCTTGATCTTTATGTGAAATGTGGGTCTTTGGATTATGCTAAAAGATTGTTTTTTACTATGGAAGAGAAGGACACTGTGTCATGGAATATAATGATGGGTGGATATTTGCGTATGGGAGATGTGAAAAGCGCTCTTGAGTTGTTTCAAAGTTTGTACTTTAAAAATGTTGCTAGTTGGAACACAATCGTAGATGCATTAACGAGAAATGGATTTGGACGTATTGCACTGGAGTTGCTTTATAAGATGGTGGAAAGTGGAGCTGCCTTCAATTCGATTAGTTTTTCTATAGCTTTAAATTTGGTTTCACGTTCATCACTTTTGGAATTAGGTAAACAGATTCATGGCCGTGTTCTAAGACTTGCTGTGCATGGTAATGGATTTATAAGGAATTCACTTTTAGATATGTATTGCAAATGCGGGAAAATGGAAGAGGCATCAAAGGTTCTTGGAAATGTGCCTTTGGAGGTTTCTTCTGATGACACATTGGCAGAAGTTATGGCACGGAGTTCAATGGTTTCTGGATATGTTAGGAATGGTGAATATGAATATGCTTTACGAACATTTAGCTCTATGGTTCGTGAACATGCTGTGATTGACAAGTTTACACTAACAAGTGTGATTTCTGCTTGTGCAAATATCGGGTTCTTGGATCTGGGAAGGCAGATCCACGCCCACGTTCAAAAAATTGGGCATAAAATAGATGCTCATTTGGGTTCCTCATTAATTGACATGTATGCCAAATGTGGAAGTATAGGTGATGCTCAGCTGATATTTAGACAAAATAACGATCTGAATGTTGTGCTGTGGACGTCAATGATATCTGGGTGTGCTTTGCATGGACAAGCGAGGGAGGCTGTTAGACTATTTGAGTGCATGATGGATGAGGGAATTACACCAAATGAGATTACATTTATTGGTGTTTTAACTGCCTGTAATCATGCAGGGTTGCTTGAAGAAGGTTGCAAATATTTTGAGTTGATGCCAAAAGTTTATGGCATCAAGCCTGGTGTTGAACACTATGCCTGTATGGTAGATCTTTATGGTCGAGCTGGTCACTTGAATGAGGCAATGAATTTCATTCAAGAAAATGGTATTCCCCACCTGAGTGCAGTCTGGAAGTCATTTCTATCTTCTTGCAGACTTCACAAAAATGTTGAGATGGGAGAGCGGGCATCTGAAAGACTACTACAGCTTGAACAATCTGATGCTGGTTCTTATATTTTGTTATCGAACATGTATGCCACAGATCATAGGTGGGAAGAGGCCGCTAATGTGAGAAGTCTAATGCAGCGGAGAGAAGTTAAAAAACTTCCAGGGCAATCTTGGGTCCAATTGAAGAATCAGATCCATACTTTTGTCATGGGTGATAGGTCGCATCCACAAGATGCAGATATTTATTCATGCTTGACAAAGCTCATTGGAAGATTAAAAGAAATTGGCTACTCAACTGATCTGAAGCCAGTCACACAAGATGTGGAAGAAGAAGAAAGCGAAATTCTTCTTGGTTATCATAGTGAGAAACTAGCACTTGCTTATGCCATAATGTGCACACCTTCAGGAATGCCAATTCGCATAACGAAAAACCTTCGGGTTTGCACTGATTGTCATAATTTTATGAAGTACACTTCTCAGCTTTTAGACAGAGAAATCATAGTGAGAGATCTTCGCCGGTTTCATCATTTTAAATATGGACACTGCTCTTGTGGAGATTACTGGTGAGAAAATTCGGAGTTTCTTGTGCATGTGAACTTACAAGTCACTGGCTATAGACAATGACGATGCTCTAGGACTACTTGCCTTAATTGTTTTGAGTATCAATATGCATCCATTTAAGGTGGAATCTTGATTGATGCTGGCACTGTTCAATGAAAGGATACATAGTAGCTTTGCATCATATACTGAGGTGACATGTTGAAAGCTTTACTACATATGCAAGAATTCCCTGAATCCGAATACAAGAAGATTTCGTACACCATTGGTTTCTTCTCAAGGTTAAATTCCTGTTACTTTAATATACCTGAATCTGCATTTCTTTTTTTAGAATTCAAGTTGTTGTTTTTTATAAGAAAGAAAAAGAAGTACAATTAGTAGCTTCAGAGGTATTGTTCAATTAATCTTGCTCTGCATTTCATATTGACATAATTCCATCTTTCTGATCACTGCAGGATAATTTAGCAGTGAGACAAGTGCCTCAGTTAGGATTTTGCATTAGGGCATAATTGTCATCAAAGATCCACATTGATAAGTATCTACAATGTGCTATACTTGCAAAGCATCACTTGTATTTATAAAAGCTGATTATGATTACAAAACTGGGTCTCTCAGCATTGCAAAATCCTGTAACTACATTGAAGTCTTGGCTTTTACCACCAGCATCTGTAGTTGAGCTGTACCTTTCTTTTCTGCTGGTGCCCCCATTTGGAAGGAAATGGAAGGGAGCTTTCTGAGTTTGCATCAATTTTGTAGTATCATCATTTGATTATGGATTAGGGCTCTTTTATATTTTTTGCTTTTGAGTTCCAGCATAATTATGAAAATTGGCTTCTTGTTACATATGTGGTCAATTTTTGTTTCCAATCTGTTTTGACCAATGCAAACTAATTCAAAGCAGATTTGAAAAGAAAAAAAAAGAAGCTAATCCATTTTTTTCTTATCGACATAGTAAGCTATATGCATATTTGTACTGATGTTAAAGGTGAGTTATTATTATTAGATTTCACCACTCTACTATATTTGCATCTATAATTTAGTTAAAGAAATAAAATTTGGAGTAATTTTTTTTGGTTCCACAACCAGAAAACAGTAATTAAAAATAATGTGGGAATCAAAAGCATAATTAATGCATTTGCCAATAAGATAATTTCTTAAGGATTTTTCAACTCAATAATCCAATTATTGTCAACTCTTAAATGAATGGCCTTAAAACACGAGAAATTCTTAGGTGAACCCAGTTCACCACGTAAGATTATGAGCTTTCCATTAGAAACTTGACATGTAGCACAATTAATTAGCATTTATTGTACTTTTAACTTTAAGAGTTATAACATCTAACTATAGTTACTTTTAATATATTTATGAATTTCTTTCTTTAATTAAATATATATATATATATATATATTTATGTATGAATTACTTTTTAAAATTATATGTGATATATTTTCTATGCCAAGGTCTTATATCTATATTATTTTTATTTTTTTGATAAAATTAACTCTAATAGATTGAAGTCCATGGCACTTAAAAAAAAAAAGAGAGAAACAAGTTGTTAATATGTAATATTTAAATTTTATATAAAAAGAGAAAAAGAGGGACTTAATAATTTTATATATAAAAAAAGTTGATAATATGTAATATTTAAAAAAATATATACTTTTTTTTAAAAAAAGAAATTCATAAATATATATATATATATATATATAAAAGTTGATAATATGTAATATTTAAAAAAATATATACATTTTTAAAGAAAAAAATTAATAAATATATTAAAAGTAATTATAGTTAGATATTTTAACTCTTAAAGTTAAAAGTACAATAAATGCTAATTAATTGTGCTACATGTCAAGTTTTTAATAGAAAGTTCATAATTTTACGTGGCGAACTGGGTTCACCCAAGAATTTCTCCTTAAACACTATGCTCATTGTTTATGAGAAATTCTGATGAATTTGAAAATGAAATTATTAACATTTATGAGTCAAGTGGTAATAAATTTAAATTTTTTAAGTAAATGTTCAATTTTGAATTCAAATTTTGTGTATAAAAATAAGATATTAAAAAAGTTTTATCCTAATGGATTCATCTAACTCCATCTAAATTATTTAGAGTATCGAATCCCGGATATTATTATACCAATAATAATAATAATAATAATAAATAAATAAATAAATAAATAACTGGCTAGTACATTGTTTTCAAGTGATGGCTTTTGTTTTTTGTTTTGTTTTGTTTTTTTGACAAACAAGTTCCCCAACCCAAGGACATCATTTTCCCAACAAATTTCCTGTTTCTTTTTTGTTATTCCATTCTCTAATCATGTTTTTCTTCTTTAAAAACAAGAAAGTGCAGTTTGGTCCTGTCCTCGATCCCTGACCAAGATATATACTACCTCTAATTCTAACAGGAAAGATTGCTTGTATTGCACTCACTGCTTCAAGTTTGGTATAGAGTCCAAACCAAGAAAACCCCAAAAATCTTCAAATATTAAACAACAAGATAAAGCTCAAGAAAGAAAGAATCAAGTAATACTTAGAAAGAGATTCACATATATAAAAATTTTGTTGGCTTACTCTACAAGAGAGGCAATTAAAGATAGGAACCACCCTAGAGCACCTAAACAAAAAGATACATTGCTAGTATTCTTCCTTTTTTTTTTTTTTTTTTTTCTTTTATAATTATTTTTGACATCTGATAATTATAAGAATTTTCGACTAATTGAATCATAAAGTGATCAATAAGATTGTTCCAACGTCTATATTTTTTGAGAGATAATTCTTGTCTGGGGAAATGATATGAATGGTACCGTTGCACCATATAATTTTTTTTTTTAACCCTTCTCTAAACTTGAAAGGATAAAAAAAAAATCATAAGAATAAAAGTGAAAAATAAAAAATAAAGAGTCTCGTAATTTCCTAAGCTATATATCGCGCTATGTAACATGTATTAGTCTCATTTTTTATACACAAAGTTGAAACTCAAGCTAAATATATTCACATTATTCACCTCGACCTCACCTCTATAAAATTAAATTAGAGTCTATAAACTGAAAAATAAACAAGCTAACCATATGATTTATAGTATTATTTTTTTTATTTTTTAAGATACACGTACAACTAAAACAAAAGAAGGTGGTTTTAGTTGGGTTGGGACACTGTAGTAGGCATAAGATAGCAGTTCTACCTACTTAGGATTATTGCACATATATATGTTAATAGAAAAATAATTATATATATATATGTGTGTGTGATTTGTCTGTAATTTAGGTTAAACTTCACAATTAATTAAAGCTGTTAATGTTAAGATTACACACGTCCAAACATACCCATCACTTGTAAAGGTAAATGAATGTCTTTATCGATATTTCGATCTCTCTACCAAACAGTGGTCATTTTGTAGCTTGACTTTGTTGTACGTGAAATTATAATAACTTAGATATAAAGCCAGCCAGCACCACCACCACCACCATACCCAATATAACAAACCCATTACTTTTCTCAACTTCTATATCTTTAATATTGTAGCTACTTAGCTGTGGTTGTAGTATATTTGCTCATCAACCAAACCTAGCTCTAGTTTATATTATTTTCTTCTTTAATTTGGTCTGTTTCTGTGTCTACTTCATAGAGCTAGCTATTAATTTCTTTAATCTTTTTTTTTATATTAATAATAATTGTTTGCTTAATTGGAATAATATTGTTGATGAAGAAATGAGAGATAGAATGGAAAGGCTTGTTCTTCTTCCTTTTTCTATTGGTTGTGTCTCTGAATCAAGTGTGGCTATAGGTCATGTGCACCATTCAAGAAGATCACCAAGGCCTCCAAAACCACCTGATCATCATCATCACTCCAACCCATCTCCATTAACAAGTGATCTCTTTTTCTCATCTTTTGATTTCTTTTGGGATTATAGGGTTATTTTGAGTTGGGTTCTTTTTTTATTTTGTTTCTTACTTTTGCATGTATTGTGCTGTGTTTGTTGTTGCCGTACGTTGAGAATATTTAGGAAGTAAAGAGGAAGACGAGGAGAGTTTGTCAAGTAGTGAAAGTACGAAGAGTGCAATGAAGTTCCTTGCTCTTTCAAAGCCTAACATATCCGATCGGTTTCATAGGATATTCAAGGGTTTCAAGACCTTCTCTCAATTCTTTGGTCAGTACATATATATATATATATATACATACTACTCTTAATTAGTTGCTTAACTTTTCTATACATATTCTTTTACAACCACATTAATATATAATGTTTTCATTTCACTTAGATCATGATCATAAGGATGATCTATTGTCATGCAATGATGATTGCAAAAATCAATGCATTTATTTAGTTTTGCTGTCGTCTCCCTCTTCAAGACGTGAAAATTTTCTTTCTTTTTCTTTTTTGTCTAAATGAGAAGATTAAAAAAAAAAAATTATGTATCAATGAGGGAGTTGTCATTTCCCTACAAGAGCGTTATGAGTTTCAGAAATCTAACTAATCGTGTTGTTATTGATTAATTTTTATAGTATAGTTCATTGATATTTAGAATATTTAAACTTACTATAATAGAAATGAAAAAAAAAAAAAACAAAACAAAACAAATTAAGTATTTTGAATATTTTTTACTTTAATATAGCATGTAACCAGATCTTAGAGTATTAAACTATAGTTAAATATATAATACTTTTTTTTGAATTTGTAAGTAAATTATATGTTTACAGTGTATGAAGAGGAGATAGAAGAATTGGAAATGGAAATAGGGCTTCCAACAGATGTGAAGCATGTGACACACATAGGATGGGATGGATCAACAAATAACAATCCAATTCAAGGATGGGACAATCTTATTCCTCCTGAACTACTCTCTCTTCAGCCTCCTTCTCTAAGGCAATTTGAGCTTTCAATGGCTGCACAAGCTGATCAGCATCGTGC
>CATIWO010074510.1:0-12223 GCA_949673435.1 Macaranga tanarius | reverse complement strand
TAAATAATCAAACTCCAAATCATTTACTCATAACAGTGGCAAACAAATCTTAAATCACCAATGTTAATTAACAACAGTAATAACATTCTTAATTTACATTAAATGAACAGTAATCCTGTTCCAGGACACGGATGTTACATATGCTACTTCATTCTATCAATTTCACAATTTATTTTAATTTTTTCCAATTTTAAAATTATCTTTAGATATCTATATGGCATTTTTCTGTGATCATGTGCATATTTTTATAAATAATTATTTAAATATTCACAAAATTACATTTAATTTTTATGGTAAGTTGTTTTACTTGATTGTGATACCAACTTATTAAAATAATAAATAAAATTGTAATTGTGATAAAATTTAGGATCCGTTTATTTTACAAAAAAATAAGGGTGAGAATCGGAATCGGAATGGATGATTTCAATTCTTAGTGTTTGTTTAGCTAAAATTTATCTAGGAATGGGAATGAGATTCCTCCATGAATGAGAATCACCATTCCCCCTTCATCCATAAGGAATGAATTCTCATTTCTATGGGAATCAAGTCAAACCAAATATAAATGAGTCAAACATTTAAAAATTATCATAAATTATTAAAGTTTATGATATAAATACATATATTAATAAAAATAATTACTAAAATATTTTAAGAAAAATTTTTGAAATATTTTAATAAAAATATTTATTAAAATTATAAATATTTTTTTAATAATTTTAAAAATTATAAAAATATTTTAGAAAATAGTAATAAATATATTAAAAATATTTTTTTATAATAGATAATCATAATGCTATCTTTTAATATTAAAAAATAATTGTAAAAATATTATATATATATAGATAATTTTGATTCCAATTCCGATTTCGATTCTTTAGTGAACCAAACACTTTATTAAAATTTTCATTCTCTTTCCGATTCTCCTCCATTCTAATTCCGATTCCTATTCCAGCGTATGAACCAAATGACCCCTTAATGTAACAACTATAATTGAACTGAAGATTATAAAAATTAAGGATATATTTGTAAAAAAGATGAAAATAAATTAGAAGAAAAATTACTAATTTTTCCTCTAATTTTCACATCAATAAATAATTTACACATGTATATCATGTCAGTGTGGGAACACATTATTTTGACCATGGATTAATTTATAACAAATTGGAAAGATCATATATTAATTCGCTATAATTTTTAAAATAGAATAAATTGGGAAAAATGACTATAGTTCGTGGTATAATTATATAATAACTCAAATTAAGGAGTATCAAAAGTTAATCAGGTAAAGTTTAGAGGTGATACTATACATTTGGCCGTGCACAATTTGTATCCAATGCTCATCACAATTAGATCCTAATCCACAAAACCATTTCAATTTCTGTGCTTTGTTGACATATAACATTATTGACAACATAATGCCTATGAATCTAAACGTTAATAAGTGTAACTATACTTGGGATTTTATCTAATGATGTATTGTTCTCATTCCCACAGTGGCCTTATAATATGAATTTGGGGTTCAATTCAAGGCTTAATTATTAGAGCTTAGCGCTCTATTCCCCACGAGATAAAAAAATCAAAGCTAATTTTCAATTCATTTGTTGACATGGAACTATAATTTGATAATGCTCCTCATATCAATTTGATTTTTTTATGTGAATTTTTGTTGCCTTAATACACTCCAATACTAGCTTTTTTTTTTTTTTTTTTACTAATACTATCTTACTACAACTAAACTAACAACAATAATATCCAGTACATTATATTTGACAGGGCTATTCCCATAATATATCATAGATGAGCTGGAACCTATATTTTTGACTGGCAACGGATCATAGATGAGAACATTGAAGCTAGGCCACGATGTTATACCGACCCTTGACTATGCCAATAACCTATAGCTAGTCTTAAAAATTGGGTAATTAATGGATTGTAAAAGAAATTTTGATAGTCATATATTAGTTTCACATGTCTAATAATGTTACTAGGCTTCCAAGGGCGTGGATAGTATTTATATGTACATAATGGGGGCCATCCATTTGCCTTATGATTTTTCCTATTGATTGTTAACATCATGTGGTCATAGAGTTAAATAAAGTTACTGAGTGGAGTGTGTAGATCATCAAGCTACAAATAAAAAGAGTTTGTCAATACAATTAAAGAATAGTAATAAGAAATTTCATAATTTAAGTAAAATTTTATTTTGATACTTCTTAATTATACTATTATTTTTCTATTGTTCTTTTTTCAAGACATATTTTTAATTTTCAATAAATAATTATTTTATAAAAAATTTTTATAAAACATTATTGCATTCAAGAACTATACAAATGCTAGTACAAGCTTAAAAATACATTATTAAATATTTAAAGTTGTACTTAGCTCAAGAAAGAAAGAAGAGATAACATTAAAATGTTTGTCCAAGTCAAAATATAAACTCAATGTCATCAAGCTAACAACTATGGTAAGCACTAATGGGAATAGAGATAGCTAATATATGTTTACTTGGTTAGGTAGGACCCTCTCCAAAAAAACAAAAAACCTAGAGTACCTTCTTATAACCTTAATAACATTTAATCTCCTCATCAACCTCTTAAAACTTGTATTAAGTTCTTAGCTTCTTCTGCATTAATGGCCTCATCTAGTAAGCCTACTACCAAAGCAACATCAAGCATTAATGATATGGTGGAAAATCTGAAGGAATAAATCCGCACTTTAGAATTAATAGATGTTGTTATAACAAACTCATAACCACAAAGAGAAACATTAGTAGGTAAAATTCTAGGCAATCAAACATATTCCTCTAATCTAATCAATTATATTAAGTTTAGAAGTTTATATCGAAGTTTTATATGCAAGAATTAAATACATCAACACATTCCTATTCGAGTTTGAAAATCCAACTAATCTTCAAAAAGTAAAAAAAAAGTGTTCCATGGTCCATTCATAGAAATCTATTTGTCATTAAAGAACGGGATCCAAACACATCAACACATTCCTATTCAAATTTGAAAAATCCAACTAATCTTCAAAAAGTAAAAAAAAAAATGCATTCTGTGGTCCATTCATAGAAATCTACTTGTCATTAAAGAATGGGATCCAAAACTCACAGTGAATGAACTTGATTTCTCTACCAAAATCATGAAGGTCAGATAATGGGACTTCCTTTGATTCAGCTAATTATGGAAAATACAAGACAATTAGGTACAAGCTTATTTGAAGAATTCATCATAACTGATGAAACAGTGTATATAAATGATGAATGGAAACCTATTATGCCTATTCGAGTACTGGTGAATCTGATAAAGCCTTTCCTAAAGGGTTTTATCAATCGAAGGGAAGATAAAAACTAATGGATTTTCTGGCAGTATGAAAGATTTCCAATCCTATGTTATTTATATGGATTTTTTCATCATATTACAAAAATAAATTAATGTTTATAAAACTTAAGAGGAGATTTCATACATAGTCAACAATAATCTTGCCTACGGCCTTTAGATTTTGGCAATGCCACTAAGGAAATAAACTGAAATTTTTTGTACTAGATGGAATCCAAATTTAGCTTTAAACCTTCTCTCAAAGAAGATAACAACTCTTTCTCTTCTGCCTGCTCAACTAGAGGCACGTCCACTTCAACTATCGAATATCGAGAGTTACAAGGCTACTTCCTTGTGCCCAACCACATATCATGCTATACACAGAGATAGACCCTGGTATTTAATAATAAATTTTTTTTATCAATCTAGATAGTAATGATGGAGAAACTAGCCTAGCCCAATTATTGCATAAAGCATGCACAAGAAGGAAAAAGTGGGTAGTAAGCAAAAAGAAAGGAGTTTCATCTAGCTTCTTAAATGGATCAAATTATGGACCGAGCCCAATTAAGAGACATTCAACTTAAAGCAAAACAAAGTAAGGTGGCAACAAATGCTAATCCTTAAGAGCCTAACTTGGAGGCATCATCTACTAGCCTAAGTATCTTTAACAATGAAGAAATTGCTCCACTCACTCATGAAGCATTGACTCCTACTTTTGGAGAAAAAGAACAAAATGATTCATACAGGAAAATAAGAAAATTCAAACTGAAAGATATGATAAGGCTCTCTTTAAAAATAATGAAGGATGTTGAAAAGAAGATGATTAATTCTCTAGGCTGCATTACTTTAGACTCGAGTGCAGCACTTATTAGCACTTCCATGCAGGAGAATAGTGACCTTTAAGCAAGTTTCATATAATGTCTTTTTATTTTTTTGGTTTTTGCTGCTAGGTTTTAGTGAGAGTTATAACTATTACTCCTACATAAGATAGCAGTAGGAGTAAGTTTAATGACTTCACAAGTTAATGGTTTTATTATTGTAATCCTTTACTAGTAATATAGGGGTTATTCTCATTATGTTATGTTTTCTTGGCCCTAGGACTTAATGAAAGCTTAATTATTATTCAAAAAAAAGCTAACAACTGTAGTTGTAATAACACTTTTATTCAGTCCTTTTAAAATCCACTTGATCATTAACAGATCTATAGGTTCTCATACAGATTCTTCATATACCATGCATATTTATATATGTCCCAAATCCTACACTACATTGTTTGTATCTAATTATGATCCAATGCTAGCATGCTCACGCTCATCAAAACTCGATCCTAATCCATAAGCTTTATCAATTTCCATGCTATATTGATATATAACATTATGGACAACATAATGTCTATGAAGCTAAACCTTAATAAGTGTAACTACATTTCAATTTCACCAAGGAATTCATTTTATTTCCAAATGAATTCCGAATAGAATTCATTTCCAAATGAATTTTTATTAATTACATATGTTTGGTTCAAATGAATAGTTTATGAAATTCATTTCAAATGAATTCCATATTTTGTTATATTATTTTTGGTATAAATCTAGAATTCAAGTTAATTTTTAATTTTGGTCAAAGAATGCCCTTTTAAATAAAAAAAT
The DNA here is from genome assembly GCA_949673435.1 of Macaranga tanarius. Lineage (NCBI taxonomy): Eukaryota > Viridiplantae > Streptophyta > Magnoliopsida > Malpighiales > Euphorbiaceae > Macaranga > Macaranga tanarius. The sequence continues at coordinate 7,260 of CATIWO010074510.1, read as the reverse complement.
ATTTTTGATCCAATAAAAATAATGATGGGTATTTTAGTCATTTGGAAATATAAACATAAAAGTTGTGAAATTTATTTGGAAATTCCAATAATTTTGTTAGAATTTGATATAGTTATACTCAAATCCATAAATTTAAAAAGCTGAAATTGTAAATAAATTTTATAACGTATTCATTTAAGCCAAACACACATCATTTAAAATTGCAAATGAATTTCACAAAATTTTATGGAATTCAATTATACAAAATACATTCTTAGAGATTTATCTAATGATACTTTGTTCAATAGCCTCATAATTAATATGAATTTAGGCTTTCTATTTAGAGCTTATTAGAACATAGCCCCTCTATTCTCCACGATATTAAAAAATATGCAGTTATACTTTAACATCCCTGAGGCTTTATTCTGTTAAATTACTGCATCCATATAGTTTAACTTACCATTAAATAGACAGATTTGAAAAATTAAAAGTTCTATTTGATCTTTAAACTTATAATATAATTTTAAATTTATTCATTTATATTAATTTTTTGAAATAAAAAACATATTATATTTTATTAATTAACAAACATATGCACCATAGAGAAAGGGAGAATCTCGAGAGAAACCTCTTCTAATAAAATATTTTAGATTGCTAAAATAAGAGCTCATTGAACTAAGTTATGAGCAATTTTGTTATATATTCACTGCTATTATTTTGATGGAGTCAAAATTATTAAAAATTCATTAAAAACTGAAGAGTATTAATAGATACTTGAATTGACTTAATTGAAATACAATTGAACTTAAAGGCATTACACTATTGCAAATGCCCCAAAAACCTTGGACATTTTTTCTTTCATCTTGAGTGCACTGTCCTTAGTGAATTTCAAATAGCACTCAAGAACAACATGAACTTTAATAACATCCATACATACTCCAAGACTAGATACAAATCATATAGGGTCGAACGACATTTAGTAAAAACATGTAAATTAGTAGGTGGATTCAATTTCTAATCTCTCTCGTTATATTAAGTGGAGGATTTTTTTTTAAAGAAAGCCACTTGATCTTTTTTTTATGCAGATTCACTTTCTAATCTCTTGTTATACTTAATAGGCGACAATCCTAAAAGAAAATGGGTTAGTAGAAATTCTATGTATCATAAGTGTTGACATGGATAGATGATGTGAAAGATGTCAGATCCCACATAGGCGAAAATACTCATATAAGCATCTTCTCTTATACTTAACATGATAGGACTAACGGTTAAATTTTTAATTACTCATTGAAATCGATTGTTAAAAATTAAGTATTCAAGATTTTATTGTAAAAACACTATAACTTTTAGGACTGGAATTGTTGTTATCACTAATTTAATAAAAAAAAAGAATGAATTTAAAATTACAATATAAGTTTAGGGACTAAATATAACTTCTAATTTTTCAAATTAGTCCTTTTATCTATTTATTAAACAGAAAGGATGTAGTGATTTAACGAAGTAAAACCACCAAGATGTTTAAGTTAATTATTGAAAACATAGAGACCTAATAGTTCAATAGGAAACTAAAGGTCAATTTACCCCTTGAACTTGTGTCGAAAATCAAATAGCCCGAATTTTAACTTTTTTAACAAATAAGTCTAATACTTTCTACTTTCAGGCCAAATAAATCTAAATTCTGACTGAATCCTGCACGTTTCATACAAACTCTACAAAAGTAGAGCGAAAATCTATACTGAATATTTTATTAATATTTCAAAACTATTTTTTTTTAAAAAATATAAATTAATTAAAATCAATTCTACTTTCTTTATTAGTCTGAAATAATTACTATTATCGATGCTGCATGATAGTATGCAAAATGGCATAGCCATTTAAGATCATTTTGTTGACTTTTCTTTAGTTTGCATTTGCATTTTTTTTAATTATTGCATTATTGTTATTATTTTTTTGCTTTTATGTTATCTTTGTGATTTGTAGGTCTTTTTAGACTAATCGCGTGCTTAAAGTTGCATTTTAGTGCATTAGAGTGAAGATTAGTATCCAAAAAGTCAAAGGAAGCAAGCAAGACCTTGTGCTGACTCGTTCCAGGCATGCCGAGTCGTGACAGCAAGCATTGGTGCCGAGTCATGCTGCCTTGCCGAGTCATGCCACCTGCCTAAAGAAGCCATGCCGAGTTGTGCCTCCGTGTTGACTCGTGACAGGCACCAACCATGCCGACTCTAGCCTGAATCGACACGGTGGTGACGAGTAGTTTATGCACCCCTTCTTTGCATCCTTTCATCTTTTCACCCTTTTTGAAAGAGCACGAATTGGAATATTTGGGAGGCTAATAAATACATGTATTGACATTGTTTTAGATATAGAAAAACACTTAATTTACATTTGAAAAGTATTAGTATTATTTAGTTTTTATTATTAGAAAACTTCTAAGTATCAAGTGAAGAATATTCAAAGAAGTCAAAGAATACATCAAGAGGGCTTTCTATATTCAAGTAACTTTTTGGAGAGCATTGAAGAATTCATCCATCACCATTGCTAATTTCTTTTTCTCTTTCTCTCTATTAGTGCTTGATGTTTTATATACCTTCTTGTTATTGTTTAATTATGATTAGTATGTATCTTGGCTAAGCCATTATTTGTTGAAATTGCAAAGATGAATTAATCAATGAACTACATTTTTATCTTTTATATTACATGAATGGTTTAATTTTAATTGAGTGTTTTAATGTGTTGTGTATGATTGATCACCATATATGACTTACTAATCAAATGTATACAATGAGAATTGATGTATTTTGGTAGAAATATAATTAGAATTAATTAAAGGTTAGGAAATTACTTGGAGATAAGAATTTCACTTTAAAGGATTAAATCATTGGAATGGAACTTCATGGTTTTTGTCTATCTCTACAATGACATAAGAATGTTTATAGACTTTAAATGAAAATACCCTTAATTGACAATGAGAATTACTCTTAAGGACTTTAGGTTATGTTCTCTAATCATTGCATGTATTTATTTGTTTGTTGCTTTATAGTTCTTGATAAATTCTGAATTGTGGTTCTAATGAACCTTAATTGAACTTGTTATTAGAATAATTAGATTAGTTAGTAATTGTTTAGTAAATTTAGAATAGTTAGAACAATTCAACATCTTCATTGTTATTATGTACCTATCCATCTAATTATCTATCCGGTTAATACAAGATTGCTCTAAATTTCTGAGTGTTCGACACCCTACTTACTCTATATTTAGTCTTAGAGACTAGAGTATTATATTTGACCCACATCACTGGACCACCATCACAACCACCATTGGCACTAGGAATACTCCATCATCTTCCTTCAACCACATCACAAATTAACCAAAAAAAAGAATGATCATAGATTAATGCTATAGGAAACAACAGATGATAGTATTAACCAAAACACTTGTGTAATTCAAATTAAAGATGGCTAGGTAAACATACTAGTTCAAACATATATATTTATTTATATTTTCCTAGCAATATATATTTAGCATTTTTTGTTTTGTTGCAAAAAAGAGCAGACCTCTTTTTGCTGCTACAGATGTTTAAAATACATTAACTATCTTCTCTAAAGATGCATTGAAAAATTTGGTAAATCATCTAAAAAATTACAGATATAAAAACATAATACATAATAAAATCATATTTGTAGTATATTTTGAGTCAATATTTAATTAATTCTATATATTATTGTGCAATTATTTGATTAATTTTAATTAAAAATATGTTTAATTAGGTTTTATTTTGTATTTAGAAATAGTTTAGATTTAGTTTAGTATTTAATTAGGAATTAATATTATAATCCATATATAGTTAATATTTGTTTTGCTTACAGTTTAGGAGTTATTTTATGAATTTATATTTAATTAGTACTTAATGAATTTTAGTTACATTTGATTTTTTTCCCATGTTTTTAGGGTTTATATAATTATAAATTGATTTGGACTTAAAAGAGCTCAAATTAAGCAAGGAAAAGTAATCCCAGTTTGACAAGGGTTCGGGGTTTCAACTTTAATATTTGATGTATCATATCTCGATTTTGTTACTATAACTTTCCCTAAAGAACTCAGATTGAAGTGACTAAAAATGATATGGAAAGCTAACTCAATGAGCTAAAACTTTAATGAAGATGTCAAAAGTTGATTTGATTATCTTCAAGGGTTAAATTTTCATGTAAATTATCTGTGCATAAAACTTGATAGCAATTCGAATTTGAATTGGATTCAACTTTTCAATGCCAAATCCACTTCCAATTCAATTAAAGACGACTTATGCCTAATTAAAGGTACCTTAAGATGTGAAAAATTATCTACAACGTTATTCATTCATCATTCTTCATCAATACTTTATTTGTATGCATTCATCGTTTGTGAAAAGGCGTGCTCATCACATTCAGCATTCAAGGCATTTAAAGGGTAAGATTAGGGGGGTTTTTTTTTTCTCTTTTTCTACTTTTATGTTCTTTGGGATAATATTAAGAATGTTCATGAGTTGTATTTTTATAATCATAACATATTTAGGTTAGATTTTCATTATATGCTAGGATGGATCTAAGTAGGTTAGGAATGTATTAACTCTAATTCTTTGCTTTAATTTAAGTTGATTTCATGTATATGCATTTTATTTTATGCTTAATTATACTCGGCTATATGTTAGGGTTAAAGTGTATGAGACTGAGAGGAGATGCATGCTTTATGCTTCATTGTTTATGCTGAATATTCATATAAGTATTATAAGACCAAGAGGTGATTAATGCTTAGGACCTAGAATAAGATCTATTAACATTAATTGAGTTGAGAGACCTTTTAATTATTAATATTGCATGATTCATCATTGAGCATAGATTTAATTAATGATTTGTTGGATTAAATTTAGAGAGGCGAGAGTCCATAAGTTATAACTAATAATTGAATTAATTAAACTACTTATAATTTCTTGAGGGGATTTATAAGTATATTAGTTGGTGAACATCATATGCATAAATTAATTAAGTTAAAGTGAATTGTGAGCAAGTTAATATTTGAACTAAGTGAAAGGTTAAATTCTAGTATATGCATTCATAAATTGGTTAATTGTTATTTATTTTCATTGTTTAATTTTCATCGGTACTTAGTTAAATTTTAGGGTTTTAATTTGGCAATTACGTTTTAGGTTTTACATCATTCAATTAGATAAATAATTAACTAAGTGAATTAGCACTCAACAACTAATCCTCATGGGAACGATAACCCTACTTAATCACTATATTACTTGACCGATCTGTGCACTTACGGTGAGTACTAACTAAGTTTTTTTATGCCAATACCGGGGATTGGATAGTTGATATTGAATGTAACTTAGAATTATTTTCCTTCAACTCTTTCTTTGTTTTTTTTCGTTATTAATTTTTATTGTTTTAGGTAGTTTATGCATAGAAGGAGTCCTCATGTCGAAGGATTCATTAAGCTTGACTTAGAGATTGAACGCACATTCAATAGATTAAGGCAAGAATAAAAAGAAAGAAAAATAATAGAGATGAGCTAGTAAAGGTTAACAACCAAGGCAACAATGGAGGCAATGGAGCTAATAGAGGCCATAATGGCAACATTATTGATCTAAACCAAATCGAAGGAGGAGTTGACAATCAAAATCCTGCGATGCTGAGGAATCCTCTCTACCAACAGAATGGAGGCCAAAGGAGGACAATGCAAGACTATTTAGGGCACACCAACATTTGTCAAGAGTAATCTCCAATTGTTCTACTACCAATCGCAACAAACAACTTTAAGATCAAACTATCCATGGTTCAAATGATTTAAAATTTTCAATTTCATGGCTTACCTATTAAAGATCCTATAATGCATATAACTCAATTCATTGACTACTATACTACACTTATGATGAAATACCGATGGATGCTATTGGACTTATGCTATTTTTGTTTTCACTCATGGATAGGGAATAGCATAAAATAGCATAAGTCCAATAAATTTAAAACCTTTATCCCAACATTTGAGGTATACTTTTCTTGGAGAGAATTAAACTTTACCTATAATTGTATCTTCTAAACTCACCCGAGACTAAGAAGACTTGCTTGTGAACATGCTGAAGAGGAGAATAAGAGCAATTGGTTAGCAAATTTCTGATATAAGAGGGATAAGTCCATCTTATTGTATGCACAAGATTCTAATAGAAGAAGGATACAAGCCAACAATTGAAAGGCAAAGGAGGCTCAATCCAAACATGCAAAAAAAAAGTGAAGATTAAGAGTTTTCAAGAAGGAGACCAAGTGTTGCTATTTAATTCCAGACTCAGATTATTTCCAGGGAAGCTCAAGAGTAGATGGTCGGAACTGTTTATAGTGAGTCATGAATACTCCTATGGAGCTATAAAAGTTTGTAACACTCAAGGAGAAAAGTTCAAAGTCAATAAGCAAAGACTGAAAATATACCAAGGCAGCACATTGGAGAATTCTCGCCAATTGGCCTTCTTGGCTGATCCAACACCCTAAAGATCATGATGGTCTAAGCTCATAGACCTAAAAGAGCACTTCTTGGGGGCTCAACCAAGCTTTTCATTTTTAATTTTCTTTGTTTTAGTTTTAGCTTTGTGTTTTGAGTTTTGAATTTGTTATCTTATTTTGCAGGAAATGAAGACATGCTCTAGAAAAGATAAGTATCTGAAGAAGAGGAGAAGCATTGAAGAATACTCAAAAATTATAAGAGAGGAGAGCCAAAGGATGAAAGACTCAGGCACGACTGTGCCACTTTTATGCACGGTCGTGCCTGCTTTCAAAATGTGCCAGTCTGAAATTTAGTGAACCAGGCACGGCCGCGCCACTATCACGCATGGCCGTGCCACCTGATTGCAATACCATATGAATTTTGGTCTAATTTTTAAGCAATGAGGACATTGCAAGTTTTAAGTGTGGGGAGGAAACATCAAAATTTTTTGTCTTCGAATGCATCTGACTAGGGGAGTTTTCTTTCCCTTTATTTTTCTATTTTTATTTTTAATTTTGTGTTTTGCATTTTAGTTTATTGTTGCATGAATAAAAGACCTTTCACTTGAGTTTTTGAGCCTATTTGTGCCAAAAGTTAGTATCATTAGGTGTGTTCTTCTTGAGTAAGTGTGTTAATCTCCTTTTAATTCTTGGTTTGGATTATTAAGTTAGAGGAATAACTTGTGATTAAGAATTTTTAAATTTTAATGAACTTAATGCCTACTCCTTCATTGAGTGATTGAAATAGTGTGCTTGATAGTTGAGAAAG
>CATIWO010074498.1:0-12587 GCA_949673435.1 Macaranga tanarius | reverse complement strand
CTTGGTCACGTCCATATCACAATGTCTCAAAACATCTTGAACTTGATATTGAGAAATGCACCTTCTAATCAAACCATCTCTATATCTTTTATAAAGCAATGGTTCCTCCCAATAATAGAATTTGCTATCATGTAAAAATTTCTTCTTTTGTCTATAATCTAACCCATAAGGAAGAACACCACTCACAAGATAGTTTACAATTTTTGCAAACCATGGAATTTCCTTTGATACCAAACTAAAAAGATGTTCACCATGAAATATCTTATTAATTGGCACGCCATCATCATTCCTCTTTAATCCCTCTTGATCTAGCCTAGATAGATGATCCACAATGAGGTTCTCACTTCCTTTCTTATCTCTCACTTCTCAATCAAACTCTTGAAGCATTAGCATCTACCTTAGGAGCCTAGGTTTTGCATCCTTCTTACGTAGAAGATACTTAAGGGTAGCATAGTCTGAATACATAATTACTTTTTGCCCTATAATATATGCTCTAAATTTTTCAAAGGCATAAACAATAGCAAGCAACTCTTTCTCTGTGGTGGTATAATCATCAAGTAGTTTGCTAGCATAGTAAATCACATAAGGCTTGCCTTCTTTTTATTTTCCCAAAACAGCCCCCATCGTAAAATTACTTGCATCACATATGATTTCAAATGGTTGCAACCAATTAGATGATTGCAAAACCGGTGTTGAAGTAAGAGCTCTCTTTAAAGTTTTAAATGCATCAATACATGTATCATCAAACTCAAAAATAGCCTCCTTAGCAAGCAGTTTGCATAATGGATTTGCTATCTCAGAAAAATCCTTGATAAATCTTCTATAAAAACCCGCATGTCTAAGAAAGCTCCTTATATCCTTAACATATTTTGGGGGTGGCAAATTAGCAATCACTTCTATCTTTGCTCTATCAACTTCAATACCTCTTTATGATACCAAGTGACTAAGAATAATCCCTTCTTGTTCCATGAAGTGGCACTTTTCCCAATTGAGTACTAATCCATGCTCCTTACACCTATCAAGAACTTTAGAAAGATTTTCTAGACAATTTGCAAAGTTAGATCCATAAACACTAAAATCATCCATGAAAACCTCTACAAAATATTCAATCAAATCACTAAATATTGAAAACATGCATCTTTGAAAAGTTGTGGGAGCATTATATAAAACGAAAGGCATATGCCTAAAGGCAAAAGTACCATATAGGCATGTAAAGGTAGTCTTAGCTTGGTCTTCGGGGTGAATAGGAATTTGATAAAAACCACTAAGCCCATCTAAATAACAAAAGTAAGAAAATTTAGCTAGTTTCTCAATAACTTGATCAATAAAAGGTAATGGAAAATGATATTTCCTAGTTACTTTATTTAGTTTTCTATAATCACCAACCCGTGATAGTCCTAGTAGGCACAAAATCATTGTATTCATTTTGCACAACGATCAAACCACCCTTTTTAGGAACAACTTGAATGGGGCTTACCCATTTACTATCACTAATGGAATATATGATCCCATTGTCAAGCAACTTAATTACTTCTTTTCTCACCACTTCCTTGAAAGTGGGATTTAGCCTCATTTGTGCTTCTATGGTAGGCTTAGCATCATCCTTTAAAAGGATTCTATGCATACAAATAGTTGGGCTTAGTCCTTTTAAATCACTAATAGAGTATCCTATCACACCTTTATGTCTATTCAACTCATCACACAAGGCATTTACCTCATCATTAGGTAATGAAGAATTTACTATAAAAGGGAAATTAGATTTAGAGTCAAGAAATGCATACCTTAGAGTAGTGGGCAAAGGCTTTAGCTCTAGGTTGGGTACTTCACTTGGTGAGGAAGGCTTAGGATCATCCTCCTTCCTTCGTGGTTCATATCTTTGATGCTTATAAGGAAAGGCATATGGAGTTGATTTCAATATTCTTACACAAGCCACAACCTCCATATTGGAACATTTCTCATCAGCCTTTGTGATAAACAAATCTCCAAAGGTTCTTGGCCCATACACTCATGTACCACATCATTAATACATTCATTAATAACATCAAATGAATCAATTCTTTCATAAACTTCAATAGGTGATGCTTCTTTAATCATCTTGAAAACATAAAAAATAATGGACTCATCATTCACTTCTATTTTAATTCTTCTATTTTTCATATCAATGACCACTCCCGCGATCACCAAAAATGGCCTCCCCAATAATATACGAATTCCAAGGTCCTCCTACATATCCATCACAACAAAATCTGATGGGATAATAAACTTACCCACCTTAGTGGGTACATTCTCAATAAGTCCAAGTGGATACTTGATAGATTTATCCGCCATAAAAAGGCACATGGTAGTAGGTTTCAAATCACCAACATCTATCTTCTTGTATATAGAATAAGGCATTAAACTCACACTTACACTTATATCACATAAAGATTTATTAAATGCAATATCTCCAATTCTACAAGGAATAGTAAAGCAACCTAGATCTTTAAGTTTTGGTGGAGTTTTCATGAATATTGCCTTAGATTCTTCAATAAGTGAAACTAGCCTATACTCTTCCACCTTACCCTTATAGTTCATAATGTCCTTCAAAAATTTACTCTATGCGGGCATATCTCTAATGGCATCCATAAAGGGTATAGTAATAGTAATCTTGTTCAAATGACAAAGAAATTTACCAAATTGCTTGTCAAGATTGCGCTTTATGAACCTTTGTAGGAAAGGCAAAGTTTTAAGGTCAATCTTAGGCTCATCATTCTTATTTGGTTCTTCTTAACTATTCTTCTCTTCTTTACCACACTTCTCATCCTTATTATTCTTCACAACATCATCCACTTTTGTCTCTCCTATACTCTCATCCTCATCCTCATCCATAACCTTTTTCTTGCTTGATGAAGCACTCCCAACTTCTTTACCACTCCTCAAGTTTATTGCTTGACAAGTTTCCTTAGATTGAAATTCAGATTGATTAGGTAGTCTTCCTAAAGGTTGAGGAGTTGAAGAGGCTTGTTGAACAATTTAGTTTTCAAGGATGCAATTTGGGAAACAAGTTGATCAATTCTTGCATTAAGTTGCTTGAATTGGTCCTTATGTTATTTATTGGTGGTTGATTGTTGGTTTATAAATTGTTCCATAAGACTCTCTAAATTGAACTTTGGTGGTGGTGGTGGTGGATGATTTGGTTTCATAGGAAAATCGGGTGGGTTTTATGGTTTGGAATTTGGGTGAAATGAAGGGTTTAGTTGAGAGGATGGATTTGATCATTAAAATCTAGGATAATTTCTCCATTGAGGGTCATAAGAGATTGAGTTCAGCCCTCCTCTTTGGTTGAAATCTACTTGGACATAACTCACATCCTCATTAGAACTCATATTACATTAAGAATATGAATGAGATCCTCCACACAACTCACAAATAACATTATCACTTTCTAAAGAATTAATTTGAGATTTACTTACCAATTTGGTGAGAGCATCTACCTTAGCACTCAATAAGTTGATGGTGTCAAGCTCCAAAACTCCTTTTGCTTTTGCCATTGTTGTCTCATCACCCATGTATCCTTGAGATCTAAGTTCTTCAAGTAAAGTAATAGCCTCCTTAGTCATTTTATCCATCCACTTACCATTAGAGGATGCATTGACAATATTCCTATTCTCATTCGTCAACCCATTGTAGAAAATTTAAGGGATCATCCAATTGGGCAAGCCATGATGTGGGCATTGCCTTTAAAGTTCCTTAAATCTCACCCAAGCCATATAGATTATCTCACTTCCATTTTGTTTGAAAGTAGTAATCTCATTGTAAAAATTGGCTATTTTATGTGGTGAAAAATATTTATGGAGAAATGTTTGCTTCAATTGGTCCCATGTTGTAATTGATTCACTAGGCAAACTAGTAAGCCAAAGTTATGCCTTTTCCTTAACTGAAAATGGGAAAATCCTAAGCCTTATTGCATTATCTTGAAGGAATGTGTGATAGTGTGACAATCAAAATGCGGAATTTAAAAAATTTGATTGCATACAACATTTGCATTAAACATAAAACACTTCCATGCCCATAGATCATATCATATGTAAATACATAACTAAACATGTATCAAGGATAACATGATTAATCAACAATCAACTAAGTCATGCATTCAAAACATAAAACCTAGAAACTAAAGAATTAGTAACACTTACTTATTAAGCTTTATTTGTTGTTGATCTACTAGCTCCTAGCTCCCCAAATGTGAAGCTTCTAGCTTGATACACACGGATTGCACAAGTGATAAGTGTGAAAAATACTTGTTTTGAGCACTCCATTTTATTGCATATTAGGTTTAGTAGTTGCCTGTTTAGTTAGTTTTTAGTTAATTTAGTTAGTTTTGCTATTTTATTTTAATTATTAGGATTTAGTTGTTTTTATGTTGAATAGATAATTTTTGTTGAGTTTTTGGTTATAGGATGCATTTGAGATGAGATGAAGATAATACTTGAAGCTAAAATAAGATTGGAGCTTAAATTAGAAGGTTATCCTTGCATTAGGTCTGCACGCCCATGCCATATTTATGCATGGCCATGCCTGAGACTTGAGAAAAGCAAGCAACAGGGGTGCACGGCCATGCTAAAATTGAGCACACCAATGCCTGGTTCCGAGTGATTCAGAGCTGACAAGCTACATGCCCGTGTCTAATTCCTGTGCACCCGTGCATAGCTGATGTGGCAATCATTCAGAAGCAGATTTGAAGCTGAAGTTTAGTAGGATTGAGCTTATCTTTTAATTCATAGTTAGATAGAGTTTGAAGGGTTTCATATTACCTTTCTCACTAGGTCTTTAGGTCTATAAATAGAATCATTTAATTTTCATTAGAGGTTGTTCTTGTTTTGGTTTTCTATTCTTTTTGTTTCAGAATACATTTTCATTCTGTTTTGCTTTAGTTTATAGTAGAGGAGATACTTGGCTTGAAGTTAGAAGAGCAAGGCTTCCTTACATCATTTGAAAGGAGGTTTTTCTTGTATCAACTCTTTTATTTATTCATTATGTTTAGAATTGTTTTCATATCTCCATTGTTTTCTTTTCTTTTTAATATGAGTGGCTAGATTCTTTTTTAAGGTTCTTATTCTGAATTGACCATGTGCTTATTGTGATTTATGTTAGGTTGCTAAATTTAATTCATTGGTTATTGTTGTGCTTAATGTCATTTTAGGACTGATCAACCTAAGATTGAATTAATACTGTAGGCTTAATTGAAAGATAGGTTCTGTAGGATTAGGCAATGACCTACTAATTGCTTAAGTAGTTGAGAGATATTAAAGTAAATAGTATTGATTAAAAGGTTATCTTTAAAATTGGATTTAAAAGATATTAGGTTAGCGAGAGCCGTAAAATTAGTGTTAATTAATTCCCAATTAATAATAGATTTATCTGAGAGGAAAACCTATAGTTTTTAAGATCCCTTCAAAATGAATTAGAAAAAGCACAGACTTAATTGATTAATCAATCTTTTGAAATGGTCTAATTGAGAATAAGAATCCTAGCTTGTATTATTTGTTTGAATTTGAGTTTTTCTTTTGATTTAGTGTTAATTCTTAAAGAATTCAAACTCTATTTCGGTGTCTAAACAAACAAACATAGTTAGTATTTTAGTATTCAATTTATAATCTTTGTGGGATGATATCTTTATTACTACTTGATATGATTCTGTGCACTTGCGCATTTGTACTCATCAAGTTTTTGGCGCTGTTGCCGGGGATCGGTAGAATTGATATTGTTAAGAAAATTGTGTTGCTTGATTTAGACTTTTTTTTAAAATTTGGTTCTGATTTTGGTATTGCAGGAATTTGTATCGGTTAATGCATATCACACGAATTGCAAGCAAACAAGGACTTGAGTTGATACCACTTGATCTAGAGTTAGAGAAGACGGTTCGTGAGAAAAAGAAACAAACAATCATATCAAGACAATCACCAAGAAAAATGGACTTAGGGGATGATGCAAGGAATGACCCACCGAGGCAATAAGTTTTTTAAAATCCTCAGAATGTCAGAGAACCATGCGAGATTTTATGAGTCCTAATGTGCAAGGTGATGAAACACCAATTGTAAGGCCGACGGTAGCAGTAAATAACTTTAAAATCAAACCGGTAATGATCCAAATGATAAAAAATTTACCATTTAATGGGCTGCCACATGAGGATCCATTTGGTCATATGACTCGATTCATGGAGTACTGTTCTACTTTCAAGATGAATGGAGTGTAACCTGATGCAATCCGGTTGATTCTCTTTATATTTTATCTTATGGATAGAGCAAAGAGATGGTTTACAAGCTTACCATCCAACTCCATCAGCACTTGGCAAGAGCTCTACACAGCTTTCTTCAACAACTACTTACCACCTGCAAAGGTGTTGAGGATAAAAAATGAGATCAACTCTTTCTTTCAAAGAGATGATGAAACATTCAATGAGTGTTGGGAAAGATTCAAAGACCTTCAAAAGTAATGTCCACCTCAATTGATTTCTACATGGGATTTGGTGCAATCATTTTACAAATGATTCAATCATGCGATTAGAGTCAACATTAATGTAGCAGCTCGAGGTACTATCATGTAAAAGACATCAGAAGATGCCTTAGATCTCTTTGAAGAAATGATAAATACATAAAGTTTGTGGTCTAATGAAAGGACCATTATAAAGAAGGCTGGAGCAATAGAAGTGGACAATTTTACCATGTTGAATGCAAAGCTTGATGCTCTAATAAAAAGGATGGACAAAGTGAATGTGAATGCAGTAACTACATTGTCTTCCTCATCTGAACTATGTCAAGGAGGTCATCTTACAATTGAATGTCAATTAATATAAGGAATGTCTACGGAAGGTGTCCACTATGTGGGAAACTTCAAAGGGCCTCAAAACCAAGTCTATGGTAACACTTACAATCCTAGTTTGAGGAATCATCCAAATTTCTCTTGGAGCAATCAAGGAAAAAATCAGTGGAGACCACAGGTACCACTAGGATTTGGAGGTCAGAATACACAAGAACTTCAAACTCAATTTCACCAAGATAAAGGTTCATATTCTAGAACTTCAATGGAGAGTAAGATGGAAAATTCATTGATGTGATGTCATTAAAGATGAACCAGCAAGACGAATCTCAAAAGAGGATGGAGCAAATGATCTGAAATCATTCATCTTCTATTCATAATCTAGAAGTGCAAATAAGGCAGCTAGCAAATTCCTTATCAATAAGGAATCAAGGTGCATTACCCAGTAATACGGAGAAGAATCCAAAAGAGAAAGTAAAGGCTATCACTTTGAGGAGTGGTACAGAGATCCAAACCCCTAAAGTAACAATGGAGTATGAAGAAAAGAAGAATGAAGGAAAGAAAGAATATGATGATGAAAGGGTTGAGACACCAGAAGAACTTGACGTGAAGATGGAGAACAAAGAAAAGGCAAAGTCACCACCAATTTGGGCATATGAACCTCCAGTACCATACCCGCAAAGGTTAAAAAAAAAGGAGCATGATTAGCAATTTGAAAAATTTTTAGAATTCAAAACTCTCCACATCAATATGCCTTTTGTGGAATGTTTAGCTCAGATGCCAAAGTATGCAAAGTTCTTAAAGGAGTTAATTTCCAATAAGAAGAAGTTGCAGGAGTTCGAGATAGTCACATTTACAAAGGAGTACAGTGCAATCATCTCTAATAGACTTCCTTTAAAATGGAAGCAACCAGGGAGTCTTACTATTCCATGTTCTATTAGGAATTTATCATTTTAAAAATCTTGGTGTGATTCAAGTGCTTCTATTATCCTTATGCCTTTGTCTATTTATAGGAAATTGGGACTTGGAGAAGCAAGACCAATAAACTCCTTTGTCTATTTATAGGAAATTGGGACTTGAAGAAGCAAGACACACAAACATCCGTTTACAACTGGCAAATAGAACAGTAAAGGAACCAGAAGGAATAGTTGAAGATGTGCTTGTAAGGGTTGGAAAATTCATCTTTCCAGTGGAATTTGTTGTTCTCAACTTTAAAAAAGATGAAGATGTTCCATTGATCCTTTGTATGCCTTTCCTCTATACTGCTAAGGCAATTATTGATGTATATGATGGAACTTTAACCATAAGTGTAGGTAAGAAAAGTTGTAAGTTCAATATATATCAAGATATGAAACATTCTTCTAAAAGTGATTTGTGCTTTAGAATTGATGTTTTGGATAAATGTGTGATTGAAGTCCAACGAAGGAGGTTGGCAATTTATGATGATTTGGAGAATATTGAGAAGTGTATGCAGGTACAATCCTCCCAAAATAAAGAATACCTTAAACACCAAACTTCTTTTTCCCAAATTCAATTACCAAATACTGAGCCTACACCACTATCAACCATTAAACCACCAAATGTAGATTTGAAACCTTTACCTTAATATTTGAGATATACTTTTCTTATAGAGAACTAAACTTTACCTATGATTATATCTTCTAAACTTACCCCAGATCAAGAAGACTTACTTATGAGGATGCCCAAGAGGAGAATAAGAGCAATTGATTGGCAAATTTCGGATATAAGAGGGAGAAGTCCATCGTATTGCATGCACAAGATTTTAATGGAAGAAGGGTACAAACCAACCATTGAAAGGCAAAGGAGGCTTAATCCAAACATGCAAGAAGTGGTGGAGAAAGAGGTGGTTAGGCTATTAGATGCTAGAATTATTTACCCAATCTCAGACAGTTCATGGGTAAGTCCTATCCAGTATGTCCTAAAGAAAGAAGGAATGATTGTGGTGGAAAATGAAGAAGGTAAGAAAATTTTAACAAGAGTATTGACTAGATGGAGAGCATGCATTGACTATAGAAAATTGAATTCAGCTACTAGAAAGGATCACTTTCCACTACCTTTTATTGACCAAATGTTGGAGAGAATATCAGGGCATGCTTTCTACTATTTCTTATATGGTTATTTAGGCTACAATCAGATAGCAATCACTCTAGAGGATCAAAAGAAAATGACATTCACATGTCCATATGGCACATTTGCTTACAAAAAGATGCCATTCGAATTGTGTAATGCTCCAGCAACCTTTTAAAGATGCATGATGGCCATAATCTCAAATTTGGTAGAAGAAATTATGGATGTATTCATGGATGATTTTTCAGTCTATGGAAGCTCTTTCGAAGGATGCTTGGAGGATTTGGAGCAAGTTCTTACAAGGTGTGAAGAGACAAACCTAGTATTGAATTGGGAAAAGTGTCATTTTATAGTGGAGGAAGGAATCATTCTTGGACATAAGATCTCAGCACAAGGTATTGAAGTGGACAAAGCAAAAATGGAGACCATTGAAAAGCTTTAGTACCCAATAAATGTCAAAGGAATTTGAAGTTTCTTAGGCCATGCAGGATTCTATCAGCAGTTTATCTAGGATTTTTCAAAAATCTCTAAACCTCTTTGTAAATTACTTGAGAAAGATTCTTGTTTTGACTTTACTAATGATTGCAAATTGGATTTTGATAGGTTGAAAGAAGCATTGATATCAGCTCTTATAGTTGTATCACCTGATTTGAACCTTCTATTCGAATTGATGTGTGATGCGAGTGATTATACAATAGGAGCTGTACTTGGCCAAAGGAAGGAGAATAAACGATGAGTGTGAAAAACACTTGTTTTAAGTACTCTATTTTATTGCATATTAGGCTTAGTAGTTGCATGTTTAATTAGTTTTTAGTTAGTTTTGTTATTTTGTTTTAATTACTAGGATTTAGTTATTTTTAGATAATTTCTTTTGAGTTTTGTTTTGTAGGATGCATTGGGATGAAGATTAGATCAATCTTTGAAGTTTGGATGGGCTAAGGACTCAAGAAAAGGAGTTATCTACGTTGGGATTGTGCATGGCCGTGCCTGAAAGTTATTTTTGGCATGTTACAAGGGTGCACGGCTGTGCCAAAATTATGCACGGTCGTGCCTGACCAAGGATCAGCATTAGTGGATTTCTTGTGCAGCCATGCCATTTTCTTGCACACCCATGCCTGACTGATGTGGCAGCCAATGAGATGATAGTTTTCAACTGAAGTTTGGATATAAAGGAACTTATCTCTTAGTTTTTGATTAGATAGAGTTTGAAAGGGGTTAGATTACCTTTCTCACTAGGTCTTTGGGTCTATAAATAGAACCATTTTATTTTCATTTAAGGGTTATTCTTGTTCTTGTTCTTGTTTTTGGATTTGTTCTAGTTTTTATCTTAGTTTTCTTCAAAATACATTTTTATTTGATTTTGCTTAGTTCATAGTAGAGGAGATACTTGGCTTCAAGTTAGAAGAGCAAGGTTCCTGACATCATTTAAAAGGGGGTTTTTCTTGTATCACTCTTTTATTTATTCATTGTGATGTTCAGAATGGTTTTTATTTCTTTATTGTTTTCTTTTAGTTTTAACATAAGTAGCTAGATCCTTTTTAGGGTTCTTATTCTGAATTGACCATGTGCTTATTGTGATTTTTGTTAGGTTACTAGATCTAATTCATTGGTTGTTGTTGTGCTTAATGTCATTTTAGGACTGATCAACCTAAAATTGAATTAACACTATAGGTTTAATCGAGAGATAGGTTCTGTAGGATTAGGCAATGACCTATTGATTGCTTAACTAGTTGAGAGACAGTTAAATGGATTAATATTGATTAAAGGTTGTGATTTAAAATTGGAATTAAAAGGCATTAGGTTAGTAAGAGCCAGTAAACTTAGTGTTAATTAATCTCCAATTAATTATAGGTTTATCTGAGAGGAAAACCTATAGTTTCTAAGATCCCTTCAAAATGAATTAGAATTACTGTAGACTTAATTGGTTAATCAATCCTTTGAAATGGTCCAATTGAGAATAAGAACCCTAGCTTTTAATATTTGTTTGAATTTGAATTTTACTTTAGTTTGTTTTAGTTTTAGTGTTGAAAGAATCTAAACTCTATTTCGTTGTCTAAACAAACAAGCATAGTTAGTATTGCAATATTTAATTCATAATCTCTATGGGATGATATCTTTATTTACTACTTGATATGATTTTGTACGCTTGTGGATTTGTACACATCAATAAACTGCATGTCATCTATTATGCAAGCCAAACCCTAAATGATGCACAACTAAACTATGCAATAACCGAGAAAGAGATGCTAGCAGTAATTTTTGCTTTCGATAAATTTTGATCTTACTTACTTGGTTCTAAAGTTATTGTGTATACAAATCATATAGCATTAATGTACCTCTTAAACAAGAAGGACTCAAAGCCAAGGCTCATATGATGGGTGCTACTATTATAAGAGTTTGATATTGAAATTAAAGACAAGAAGGGATCAGAAAATGTTGTAGCAGATCATCTCTCAAGATTAGAGTTGGAGCAAGATGGAGATGAGGAGGAAGAACCTATTTAGGAGTTAGCAATCCGAAGTTTAAATGCACCATGGTTTGCTGGCATAGCTAACTTTGTCTCAAATGGAAAGTTCCCAGAAGAAATCAATAGTCAATAGAGAAAGAAGCTTATTTATGAATCCAAGTTCTATTTATGGGATGAGCCATATCTCTGGAAACTATATAGTGATGGTATGATAAGAAGATGTGTAGGAGATGAAGAAACCGGTTTAATTTTGCAACATTGTCATGGGATGATCAATGGAGGTCATTTTGGTCCACAAAGAATTGCTGCTAAGGTTCTTGAAGCAGGGTTCTATTGACCTACACTCTTTCATGATACTAGAAAGTGTGTACTGAGTTGCAATACATGTCAAAAAAGTGGCAACATTTCCAAAAAGGATGAAATGCTCCAATCTAGAATTCTTAAGGTAGAAATATTTGATGTGTGGGGCATAGATTTCATGGGGACATTTCCTATTTCAGATAGAAACAAGTACATACTTGTTTGTGTGGATTATGTATCCAAATGGGTGGAAGCACAAGCATGTATAGTAAATCCTGTAAAAGTGGTTTGCAAATTTTTGCAAAGACTCTTTGTTAGGTTTGGGATGCCTCGAGCTATCATAAGTGATGGAGGAACACATTTCTGTAATAGAAACAAGGAAGCATTGCTAGCTCATTATGGGGTTAAACATAAGATAGCCACTCCATATCATCCCCAAATAAGTGGACAAGTGGAAGTAAGCAATAGAGAATTGAAATGGATTCTTGAAAGGACAATGAGTAAGTCAAGAAAAGAATGGGCAAAGAAGTTGGATGATGCTTTATAGGCATACAAAATAACTATTGGAATGTCTCCATACAGGTTAGTTTATGGAAAAGCATGTCACTTTTCTGTCGAAATTTAACATAAGGCTTACTGGGCAATTAAAGCCTTGAATTACGATTGTAAGAAAGCTGAGGAAAAAGGACTTTTACAGTTAAGTGAGTTGGAAGAGATAAGAGAGATGGAATTGAAGGAAAGTGTGTGTAGAGGAACAATGAAAATGCAGAATTTAAAAAAATTTCATTGCATACAACATTTGCATCAAACACAAAACACTTTCATGCCCATAGATCATATCACATGCACTCTTACATAGCTAAACATGCATAATGAACAATATACTATCAACATGTCAACCAAGTCATACTTCCAAAAACAAGACCTAGCAACT
>CATIWO010074495.1:0-13815 GCA_949673435.1 Macaranga tanarius | reverse complement strand
GTTTAGGAAAGGGGACAAAATTTTTTCCTGCCAAAACGCTACTTTGAATAGCGTTTTGCTGCCCTGACAGCTCCTGAGCAAAACGCTACTTAGAGTAACGTTTTTGAAATTTTTTTGTTACTTTGTTTCTTTTTTTTTTTTACAAGGGCAAAACGCTACTTCAAGTAGCGTTTTGCCTTTTATTAAAAAAACAAAAAACAAAAGGCAAAATGCTACTTCAAGTAGCGTTTTGCCCTTTGAAAAAAAAAATTCAAAAACGCTACTCTAAGTAGCGTTTTGCATCAGGGGCTGTCAGGGCAGCAAAACGCTATTCAAAGTAGCGTTTTGGCAGGAGAAAATTTTGTCCCCTTCCCTAAACGCTACTTGAAGTAGTGTTTTTTTTTCCTCTACAGAAAATCACCCTAAAATGGTAAATTGTTTTAGATTATGCATATTTTGAGAATTAAAATCCTAAACTACACTAAATTGGTAATTGTCCCAACTTTAAGTATATTAAACCTAAGACCCTTCATTATAAATTAATCAAATCAATTTAGAGTAATTTTCGTCGTACCTTATAATAAATATAAGAAGAATACAGTAATAAGGATTAAAAATGGCCACTACAAACAATTTACTTGATAAGGTCAATCAAGTTCATGCAAGAACCAAAGAAAATAAATTCTTAGAAATTTTATAAATCTTAAACTTTTGATTATTCTATTACATCAAGAATGAAGTTATTTATAGGAAAATAAAAACTAAGAAAGTCCTACTATAATTAGAACTCCTACACATAATCCTAAAATCTAAATTAGGAAATAAAATAAATAAAATCAAAATAATTTTAATTCAACTCTACACTCTTAACACGACCATGTTGGTGACCGTGTTAAAACTTGAAATTTAGGTAGTGTTGAACATGACTTGTGACATCGGTGTATTGCAGACATAAGCATGGACACAGGAGTGCCTTAGAGTGTATTGCCTACGGGATATTTTAAACACCTTTAGCACCATTGTGAGTTAGGACACAAGCATTTTAACCCTTAAACTCATTTAAAGCCTTGAAAACTTGCTATAACATATTAACAAGTCTTGGTGATGATTCTTCCAACTTCAATGCTTCAAAATGAATAATTTCTTGAGCTTAAATGTTGTAAATCAATTTGTTAAGCACCTCTTGAGCTTGTTTGACTCACTTCCTTATCATTGGACCTTTAATTCCTTATAATGGATCCTTAAATGCTATTTGCTGTCTTCGATTTGCATTAGGTTGTCTCCCATAAATTGATAATTTATAGTCTTTAACTTGACCATTGAGTCTGAATTATCATTTCAGATTTAAAAATGAGCATGTGACACTCATCAGGATCTTATCATTAGTGAAATAAAGCTTAAGCCTTTGCACGTTAACCTTGAAAGCATGAATATTTTGACTCCAAACTTCAATCACACCATAAAGATAGATATGTTTGACTTAAAAGGGGCCCGAATAATTTAAGTTAAGCTTTTTGGGATAGATTTTCAATCTTAATTGAAGAGAAGAATATAGTGACCTTTCTTGAATTCCCTCTTGATAATATACATATCATGCCACCTTTTAGTTCTTTCCTTGTAGATTTTGGCATTTTCATAAGTATCAAGCCTAAACTCCTCAAGTTCATTGAGTTGAAGTAATATCTTCTCCCTTGCCTTGGTTAAATTAAAGTTTAATAACTTTGTTGACTAAAATGCCCTATGTTTGAGCTCCACTAAAAGATGGCATGACTTGCCATAGAAAAGCCGAAAGGGAGAGGTGCTAATTGGAGTCTTGAAGGATGTTCTATATGGCTAAATAGTGTCATCAAGTTGAAGTGACCCAAATTTTCTTGAGGCATTCATTGTTTTCTTAAGTACGCGCTTGATTTTTTGATTAGATATCTCAACTTAGGAACTTGTTTAGGGGTAGTAGTGAGTGGCAATCTTGTGCGACTCCATACTTCTTCAATTACTTCTCGAATTAATGGTTATAAAAATATAAACCACCATCACTAATGATAGCTCGTAGCATTTTGAAGTATGAGAAAATGTTCTTTTAAAGGAGTTTAGTTACCACTTTAGCATCATTTGTTGGAGATGCTATTACTTCCACCCACTTTGACACGTAATCAACCCCCACCAAAATGTATTTATTTCTATAAGAAGTTGGGAATGGTCCTATAAAATCCAACCTCTAAACATTAAAAAGCTCAATCTCTGATATACCACTTAAAGGAATTTCATTGCACTTACTTATATTTCTTATTCTTTAGCACCTATCACATTGCATCATAAATCTTCTTACATTTTGAAAAAGAGTTAGCTAATAGAACATGTATTAAAGAACCTTTGCCGCTGTCTTTATTGAACTAAAATGTCCCCCACACTCAAAAGAATGACAATGTGTAAGGATATCTTTGGTTTCATCTTCAGGCAAGCATCTACATACTAACCTATTCTTATATCTCTTATAAAAAAGAGGTTCTTCCTAATAATAATGTTTGACATCCTTAAAGAACTTCTTCTTTTATTCATAAGAAAGATTCAGAGGTAAGACACCAAATGCTAGACAATTGACAAAGTTTGTATACCATAGTGTGACGTCCTTAACTTATAGTAAGTGCTCTCCTTTGAAGTACTCATCAATCAGAAAGCTCATGCACATCGTTAGGTTATTCTAGTCTAGAGAAGTGATCCACAAATATATTCTAATATCTAATCCTTAGATTAAACTCTTGCAGAAGAAGAATCCACCTTGTGAGGTTTTGAATCCTTTTTAGTGATGAGGTACTTGAAGGGTGAATGGTTAGTGAAATAATTACTTTTCTTCTCTTTAGATAAGATCAAAACTTCTCTATTGCAAACACTACAACTAAGAGTTCATTTTCTATTATAGTATAATTGACTTGAGCTTTATCCAAAGTGTGGCTTGCATAGTAGATTGTACAGGCTTTCTTATCTCTTCTTTGCCTCAACACATCCCCCTACCATGAAGTCACTTGCATCGCATATAATCTTAAATGGTAAACTCTAATTTAGAGGTTACAAGATTGGTCCGGAGAGTAGTGCCTCCTTAAGCCTGAAAAAAGCGTTAAGACAATTTTGATCAAAGATAAATGACATATCCTTAGATAAAAAGTTAGTAATGAGTTTAGCAATTTTTGAGAAATCTTCAATAAAGCATTGACAAAACCCTGTATGACCAAGGAAGCTATAAATGGCCTTCATATAATTAGGTGGTGATGGCTTTTCAATCACTTTAATTTTTTTTTTGTCTACCTCAATGTCCTTTTTGGACACTAAATAACCAAGCACCACTCCTTTAATGACCATAAAATGGTACTTTTTCTAATTTAAAACTAAATTGGCTTCTTCACATCTCTATAAAACCTTAGAAAGATTATTCAAATAATCATTAAAGAGGATCAATAATTAGAAAAATCATCCACAAAAACTTTCCTAATGTTCTCTACGTAATTAAAAAATATTGCCATCATGCACCGTTAATTAGTTATGAGGGCATTATAAAGCCTAAATGGCTTTCTCCTATAGGCATAGGTTCTGTAAAAACAAGTGAAAATGGTTTTCTTTTGGTCCTCCGAGTGAATAGGGATTTAAAAGAATCCAAAATACTTGTCTAAATAGTAAAAGAACAAATGCTTAGCTAATCTTTTGAGTAATTGGTCAATAAAAGGGTAGAGGAAATTGGTCCTTCCTAGTTTCCTTATTAAGTTTCCTATAATCTATGCACATTCTCCACCCTATGATGGTCCTAGTAGGTATTAGTTCATTGTCCTCTCTCTTCATTACCATCATACCACCTTTCTATAAATTCACCATTGAAGGATGCTTTACCATTTTGAATACATCAAATTCTACCTTGTCATCCTTTATCTCAAGTAAGATCTTATCTCTTTTGACGTTAATGATGGCTCTTGCTGTAGTTAGGAAAGGACATCCTAGAATAATTAGGATTTGAAGATCTTCTTCTATCTCAAGTGTCAAAACATCTCCAGGCATATAAAACTACCCAACTTTGACTAGCACATCTTTTAATATCTCAGCCATATATATAGTAGACCTATCCACTAGCTGAAGTGAGATGGCTGCAAGCTTGGGATCTCCTATATTCAATTTTTGCATAAATAAAGAGGCATCAAACTTACACTAGCTCCAAGATCACATAAATCCTTACCAATTGACATTTTACCAATGACACAATGTATAGTGATACTCCCTAAGTCTTTAAGCTTTGGAGGAAAGATTTTTTTTATAACAGTGCTACATATTTCATTCATCTTAATGGTCTGAAAATCTTCCCACTTCCTTTTTGTAGAAATGGTTTCTTTAAGGAATTTTGCATATTTGTACATTTGAGTGATAGCTTCTAAAAAAAATGATAATGTTAAGTTACTTGATCACATCTAGAACCCTCTTGAATTACTTATTCAACACTATATAGTTAAACCTTTGTGGGAAGGGTATGCAAAGTGGGTTAGTCTTCTTAGGCTCACTCTTTGGGTTTTTCTTTTTTTCTTCATCGTCTATAGCTCTATGGCTTGTATCATCTTGCTCCATTTTTTGTTTTAATTTTAACCTCCACTTTAGGCAATTGCTTCCCACTTATTAATGTTAATTCCTTCACCTGCTCCTTTAGGTTCTTGAGTTGACTCAAAAGTTTACCTAATTGATAAGAGTTAGAGGAACTAGCTTGCAAAGAAATTCAATTCTCTACTATCTTATTATGGGTTACTAATTGATCTAATCTATTATTGAAGTAAGTTATTGGATTTCTTCCTCTTATAGTTCAAACTTCTCAGTTTGCACTTAAACAAAGCTTCTAACATTGCTTTAATATTTAACTCGGGCTTTTATTGTGGTGGCACATTCCTTTATAAAAAACTAGGTGGGGTAACCTTGTAACCTTAGTTGAAGTTAGAGTTTCCTCTTTGATTTCCCTACGAGAATTTTGGATGATTCCTCCATTAGGGATTGTATATGTTGGAATAAGGTTTTCCTTAAGAGCTACAATTAAAATTATTTAAAGTACTAAGTTATTCAATGGAATGATCTTGAGGAAAGACATTACCTTGTTAGCACTTTTGTAGTAGAATGCCCACCTCCACGCATCTCTGATGCAAATGCAGATTAAGGAAAAATAGCCATATTGATGTTTTTCAATTTCTTGGTGAGGGAATCAAGTTTGGCATTGAATAGGTTCAATCCATCAACCTTATAAACTTTATCCATCTTCCTTAGTTTGTTTCTATCTCTATGCCATTAATAGTTGTTAGATGCCATTGTCTCGAGAAGATTGTATGCATCATTAGGTGTTTTGCTCATTAATGACCTTTGACTAGTGGCACTCAGAAAGGCCTTGGTAGAAGTTCTAAATCAAAAGATAGTTAGGAATGCCAAAATTGGGGTACTACCTATATAGGTCCTTGAAATACTCCTATACCTTATACAAAGTTTCTCCGGGTTGTTGCTTAAATCCCATGAGCTCTTAGCAGTACTTTGCTATCTTGCTTAGAGGAAAATACTTGGCAAGGAATGATTTTAAGAGTAGATCCCATGTCGTTATGAAATTAGGGCTAAGGATTTCAACCACACTTTGCCTTGTCCCTCAAAGATAATGTAAATAACCATAAATGTATTACATTTGTGCTCACTCCATTCATCTCAAAAGTGTCACAGATCTCTAAGAAGGTTGTTATATATGAGTTTAGATATTCTTTTGGTAACCTACCAAATTAATATTTTGAGACCATTTAAATAATGGTGGGTTTGATCTTAAAGTTGTTGGCCTCGATTGTTAGCCTCATAATATTGTTCAGGTTTCCATCCAGGTTAGACATTGTGTAATCTTATAAGGCTCGACCTTATTAAAGAATTATCCTTTGACCCGTCTTCTTATCCTTTTCCCTCTTTTCATGTTGATTCTTCTTGGAAGACTTTTCCATTTTTGGATTTACTTTCTCTAATTCAAGGCATTGTGATCTAGATTGCACAAAATAGATGAGGTCCTTGAAAAAAATTAAACCAATTAAGTAAAATAAAATAAAATGCTAGTATAATGAAACTGAAAAATGTACTAATATTAGTAATGTTATTCCCTAGCAACGGTGCCAAAAACTTGTTAGCATAACTTTGTAACTATATGGATCGTGACAAGTAATAAAGTGATGAGTGAGTATTGTTCCACAAGAGAATGACTACTGATTGCTAACTATCTATATGTTTCCTTAGCTAGTAAAATCAAAATAAAAAAAACTAAGAATTAAACTAAACTAGAAGAAAATAACATATCTAGTCAAATTAACTTTAGTTTAATAGTCAATGAAAATAAACTAGAGCTTGGATTTGTTTCACTTGTTAAAACTTAAATTAAAAGGTCAATTTCACTAATAAGTCATCAATTATTGTCAAATATAAATTACCCTAAATTACCTAGTGTCTCTGTCGAGGTCAATTAAGAATACTAAGATTAATTACTAACCTATATTCATGGTTATTAGTTAATCAAAGTTCATTAAAATTCTTAGCAATTTATTCTTTCCTGAAGGATTCACATACTTTCATGGTCAGTTTGCCTAACATTTGTGAGCTATAAGCTAGCAATTTATTCAATTTTTATTAATAATAAATCACCTATAAGCATACATTCAATCAGGCCTAAAAATAAATATAAGAAAATGAAACCAATTCACAAATTGACTGAATAATTAATTCATTAATAAGAAAGAGAATCCAATAAGTTTCAACTAACTAATGCAAATCCAAACCCTAAAAATGAATTAGTTACTCATGATAAAAAGTTCTAATGCCATAAGTAAATCAAATATAGAATACAATAGATAGATAAAAAAAGCAAAGAAAAACTCGTTGGAAGCAATCTTCAATTCTTGTCGAGTGCTTAATTCCAAATTATATTTAGTTGTAGCCATCTTTAGAATGCCTTTTCTTCTAGTTTCTTTCCCCTTTTATAGTCCTTCTAAATTAGGGCCACCATAAACTCCTTTTCCCTCAAATTCCATATTAAAAAATGAAGAAAAATCAGTCCTAAAAAATCAGGAAACCACACAATACTAAAACTCCCTTTATTCTGCCAAAATTTTAAAGTTTTTCACTACAACAACACTGTAGTTCTTTAGGACAACACTGCACATTCTGCCCCCTTTGAACTTCATGAATTTTAAGTTGTAAAAATTGCCAAAATGCCCCTGCAGCACATAAATGCATATATAAGTTGAAAAATGAAGATAATGATAATTCTAACTCCATATTTAATAATTTTCAATATATTAATACTAAATTTTCACTAAAAGTCCTAAATTAAACATCCAAAATCCATACTAAAATAACACGCATCAATCCTAAACACTTTATGCTAACTCATTAAACCCTGCCATGTCCTCGATATGGAGTTATTATCTCTTACTAATATATAAGCATGTGCTCATAGATATATCATTCACGAAAGATTCTCATGACCAACGTATTATTGCAATTGCTATACACCTTTCTTTAGTGCATTCATTTTCATAATATTTTGTACGTTTTCATTTTTAATTTTTTATTTGTACGCTGATTAGTATTTGACCTTGAAGTTGTACGCTCACTAGCCTAGTGGGAAAAGTACTTTTACTTTTACTTTATTTATAACTTGTAGAATTTAATATTATATTAATCTACCTTTACATATTAAAAAGTGGCATTGGATAAAAGTAAAAAATAATTTTACTCAATATAGAGGTGTATATATATATAATGTTTATGTCGCGGAGCGGATTGGCCTTGAAATATTGTTTAGCTAAATTATACATAATTATTAAAAAAACATAATTCTGAGCCCCTTATTCTATTATAGAGTAAACAATTGTTAACTACAAGTGATGTGGAATATATATTACAATAATTTGTAAAGGCATAGTGTTAGGGGTCATTTTCAAAACCCTAATGGCCAATGATGAATTCATAAAAATATCTCAACATTGTAAGAGATTGATGTAAAAAAATATTTCAAAGCCTTAAATTATTACCCAATAGTCTGTCTGCATTTGTTTGACCACTTTTAAGACCAAACCAATCTATAACAAGCCTTTTACAATCATATGATTGATTGCATTTGACTTGCTTGATTTCATATCACTATCATATATATGCTCCATTTTTAGATCCTTAGATGAATATTTGCATGACCTTGGCTTGCATCACTTGCATACTTACATGTATCCTAGATTTTGCATTCATTTTGCTCTCACTCCGAATTGCATCATGCATCATTTACAATTGCGTGCACCCTGGAATTAATTATTGTGTGTATCATGCATTGCATATATATATATATATATATATATATATATTGTGCAATCTCTCAAGCTCTCATTACTAACTACTAACTTCCACTAACTCATACTAGCTACTTACTCTTGCTAACTTTTACAAACTCTTACTAACATTTAACATTTAATTTTCATGCCTTTTACTTTACAAGCTTTTATTATCTTGTTTTATGTTAATATTACTCACTCTAACTCAATCTCAATTTATATTTGTATCTATTATATCTATACGTATATTGCTACTACTATAATGCTATATACTATATGTTATATGCTATATGTTTTTATATATTATTATATTGTGTTGTTGTGATCTATTATTACCCATTAATTCTTGATTCTTAATCATTTCCTTTTAGTTTATCTTTGACATAAATCATTTAAAAAGTTTATAGTTTTATTAATTAAAATCCAAACCATTTTTTTACTTTCATGGAAGTTTAGTATCTTGAATATAAAGAAGGAATATCTTGTTGAATGAGATATTTCCATCAGTGGAATAAAACATGATTTTTGGTGCCTAAAAGTGATGGATTAAAAGAATCATTCATATGGCAAGATAGAGATATCTATGTGTTCAAATTACTAATTTTCAAACCAAAGTCCTATTTTGATCTTGATTTCATAACTTGTGTGAATCATTTTCCAAATAAAGGCTATTAATTCCTATTTTCATTTTTCATAATATGCTTTAAAATCATTTATTTTTCTTTTCCTTTTTTTTTCAATTTACATTTTAAATCTAGTTTTTGAAATTATTTTTCAAATAAAATCCTTTTACATCATCAAAGACAAATAAAAAAGATATTGGTAAAAGGATTGGCCGTTTACTTTTCTTGTGCTATTATTGCATGCCTATACCATTCATGTTCTTTGTTGATCATTTCATGATTGTATGATTATTTTGCATATTTGCATATTACTATAATAGTATACTTGTTCATTATATGTTTTGTGTGCTTGTTATGATCACATGTCCATTTTTGCATCATTTTCTTCTTTTCACATCAATAAAGCTCTTTTTAACATAAAATCTTCCATTTTATCTTACTTTACCCTTTCTTTACAGTAAATCATGCATTTTTATTCTTTATTTCACATTATTTTCATAAATTTCATGAAAAATCCAAAAAATAACAAATTTTATCTCATTTCGCATATCATTTTTATATTGTTTTTTCTATTTTTATCACTTTTTTTGCATAATTTCACGTCTTTTACCAAATATTTCCTATATGTTTATTTTTCATGTTACATATTGACTTATTTAGTTATTTTATTTTCATGTTTTCATGCTTGTTTATTATATGGCATATGTTTTTATGATTCATATCCTTGTTAATCATATGTTATATGTTGCTATTGCATATGTTGCCATGATATGTCATGACATGCCATATTTAGTATTTTACTTATGATATGATTTTCCATGCGTTGATTTGTTTCATGACATGATGTACCATATTTTTTTTATCGTTGTTGTGGTATATTCATTGCATATATTCCATGTCCATGCATATATATTATGTTACCATATTATTTTGTGTATGCTATGTATAGTATGTCGAATAATGTCGTAATGTGTTATGTTATTTCCATGATACATTATACAATGTTTAGATTTTGCCAAGTATGTTAATGAACATGTATATTATGATATGTATAAGGATATACCATGATATGGTTGTTTAAATGATTGTTCAGTAGTTCTTGTTTATATGATTGTTTATTAGTTCTTTGCATTACCACTTACTTATTAACTTGCACTCCTTTCATGTTAAATATAGATATATTAATGCCATGTTTTAAGCTAGTTTAGAATATAATATGCATGATATGACACGATATGCTATAACATGCCATATTTTACCGTGTTTGGTGTTGTATTCATGCCATAACCCATCACATCTCAAGTTTCCATCAGAACATGATTTACCATGGTTCACATCTTAAAACATAACATATTGCTAGTATTCATGCCATAATCATGCATTGATATACCATGTTACCTTTTTCATGACATACTATATGTATATACAATGACATGTTTTACATTCTTTCCATTGTACATCTCTTTTTACCATGTTATGTACTATGCTCACCATGTATATTTATTTCTTTGTTGTGTTCACATGTTTATATGCCTTGCATATCATTTTATACCATGTTCATATATCTTATATACTGTTACTATGTGCTTATGTGGATATATTATATTTGCATTTGCATGTAGTGGTTGGTTCTTAGTTACACATATTTTGAATAAGCATTACGCCATATAGTAGGACTAACAATTCTTAGCATCTGGGTAGTATAGAGATGTCTCATGTTATATGAGCTTGCTCCTGATGATATCATATCAATAGACAATTATCACACAAGCATAGTAATCAACTTTTCCTTTAAAATCTCAAAACTCTATGGGCACTTTGAAGTTTAATCAAACCTCACATTCTTTCTCAATAACTTCATCAAAAGTAACACAATAATTGAGAAATCTTGTAGAAATCTTTTGTAATAACCCACCAAACCTAAGAAACTTTGAACTTCAGTCACATTCTTTAGCAGTTACTAATTTACTATAGCAGTAATTTTATTAGGATCAACGTATACCCCTTTTGCGGATATCATATGTCCTGGAAATATAACCTTATTTAACCAAAACTCACATTTGCTAAACTTTGCATATAGCTGCTTATCCTTAAAATTTCTAACATTGTTCTCAAATGATCCTCATGTTCCTCCTTTGACTTACAATACACTAAAATATCATCAATGAACATAATTATAAACTTATCTAGATATGGTTTGAAAACATAGTTCATTAAATCCATAAATGCTATCGGTGCATTTGTAAGGTCAAATGGCATCACCGGGAATTCATAATATTCGTATCTCATCCTAAAGGCAGTTTTAGGAACATCTGACTCCTTAATTCTCAATTGGTGATAGCTAGACCTCAAATCTATCTTCGAAAACACTCATTCCTTTCCTTTATCAATCATAAAATCTAAATAAGCTTCACACCCTTTTCTAAGATACTTTATAGCTATCATAACCGAGATAATATTAGTAGGCACCTTCCTACCTTCTCCAACAAAATGACTTCTTCCTCCATTTTCTTTCTCAAACACTACTCGCCTTTTATAACAATTTATATTTGCTCGATATCGACTTAAACCATCCATGCCAAGTATAACATCAAACTCATTAACCGGTAAGGGCATGAAATCCCATTTCATTTCATCTTCTCCTATCTTTAACTTAGCATCCTTAACCACTATTTACAAATTACACTCATCCCCATAGGCATACTTACAACTACAGGTTCATTTCTATCACACGACTTAAGTTTATTATGCATGACAAATGTAGATAATAAATGAGAATGTAGTACTAGGGTTAATCAGTATATGAGCTAATTTATTATAAATATAACGTACTTGTTATCACTTCTAGTGCATTCTCAAAATCAATCTCTGTCACTGCATATATTCTCGCTTGCTACATATTTTTTTCTATATTTATTTATCCAATAGGCCTCTCTTGATCTCGTGGAGCTCTACTTACTTCACTACGTATAGTAGTTAATTTTGCTAGGTTTGGAGGTATACTAGCTCTTCCATTCCTAAGAGCATTTGATTATTGCATATATCGTTCCCCTATCACATCCTTTGCATACTCACGAGTATAATGACCAATCTCATTACACTTGAAACAACGAACTCCACTTTTTCTATAACTGCCCATTTGATTTCTCCTACAAACATTACACCAAGGCATAATAGCTCCTCCTACTGGGGCATTCCTAATATTAACATGCCTATGTGGTGCCATAGGTTGTTTCACAGATATTTGGCTATCTTATGGCCTATTATTGGCTCCAGTTCTCACATTACTCCTATAATAAGGAGAAAATGTTGATTTCTTACCACTGCCACCCTTCCAAGACTGCCTCGATGTTCCTTCATGGTATTGAGATTTTACCCAATTTATAGTTTCCAATTTCTTATCCAACCTTTCTTACTCTATCGCCTTCTCAACTCATCCTCTAAAGGTTGTACCAGCATATAAATTAAGCTTCCCATGCAAAAAAACATGTAATCCATCCCTGAACTTCTCACTTTTCATCTCCTCTATACGATACATATCTTTTTGCATACTTGTACAAATCCTCAAACTTATCTGTATACTTCTTGACAGTTATCAAACCTTATTCTAAGTTAATAAAAAATGTTCTCTTTTGTTTCTAAAATGTCTCTGTTAAATACTCCTTATTGAATTCCCCCTTGAATACTTGCCATTGTAAAAACCTCTCCATACAAATTCTTTACTCGAGTTAACCAATCATCAGCTTTATTGAACATAAGGCCATATATATTTTTTACCTTTTCTTCATCACTCAACTGTAATGTAGTGAAGGCTTTTTCTATAGTCTTGACTTACTTGTCAGCTTTACCAGGGTCTAAAGTGTTAGTGTAGATGTGCCCTATGGCCATTCATGTATATAGACATTGTATATTTTATTCCCATGGCAATGAAATATTCATTTGGATCAAAGTGTTTGTTTATTTGAATATTTACCCTTAGTACAGTGTTAGATAAGTTTATTGTCAAGAGTTGATAATATGAGTGACAAACTTATTTAGTACTTGTACTATAAAAGTTCATAGTCGTAGGGTTAATACATGGGAAGTATTAATCCATAGACTATCACCTCTATCTATTTTCCTTGATCGGTATGTGATATCAATAGTGGGAGGTAGTGAGTCTCATACTACTTGATATGAGATATCAGAATAGATACGTGGATACTCATGTGATGGGTGGATCGAACAATGACGTAAGATTTGTGATTGCATGGATATTCACTTAAGTTAACAATCACAATCTTGGGCATGATGGTGTATGTGGTACTTCGACCTGAGGCGACACGGTCATCCATATAAGGTTTGTTAGAGTTTGTTACCGCTTACATACCTGTGCTAGCCATGTATGGGTATATGGCGTGTGGTGGCTCTAGTTGGTTATATGAAGGGATGAGTGATCGACCAAGATGGAATTCATTACCTGGAGTGAACTGGGATAAGATCCTATGCTATATAAGTTATTCTTGATGAATAAGTACCTGGCCAGGTCAAACTCGACTTACCCGAAAAGTGTTTCGGTGCTAGAAAAGAGTTTCTAGTGGAAGTCATGTTTTATTAAGAATTGAATTCAAGATGAGGACATATGATTGAGGCAATTAGAGATTGGCTAAACCGTGACTCTAGCCGATATCGGGATCTTGTAATGAAGGGACGTTTAGTGCACGGTAATTATGTTCTGTGGTTCTTTAGGATCTACATAAAGCATTCATTTCTAATTGGGTAGTCATGATATCTATGTTAGGGGTCACTCACAACTTATGGGAACCAAATGTGATTCATTGGAATTTTCATATTCAGTATGGAAAGGTGTTTCCATGATA
>CATIWO010074468.1:0-13790 GCA_949673435.1 Macaranga tanarius | reverse complement strand
TGTTATTTTCAGAGGGAGTTTTTGTTGATTAATTGAGATTTTGTTTATTCCAAAATTCTGTGAATTTTGTTGCCTATTCCCTGAATTTGAGAATTGCAGGTTATAGAAGATTTTCGATTGGTATTCGTGCGCGAATCAACAATCGTTAATAATTATCCTTTGAAAGCTTCCGCTACGTCAGCCATTCTCTACGATATCTAAGACCCATCTTCTTAAGATGGTGGTCTAATTACAGCTGAGTAAGTGCCTTAGTGAGTGGATCAATCACATTGTCGGCTAAAGGTACCTTCTGTATGAGCACATCGCCCTTTCGAATAAGTTCCCTAATAATATGATAGTGCCTTTTAATATATTTGGATTTCTGGTGAGACCTCGGTTCCTTTGCTAAAGCAATGGCTCCATTGTTATCGCATAAGAGAGGAACTGTTGACTCAATAAAAGGAACAACACCTAGTTCGGAGATAAACTTTTGAATCTAAACAACTTCCTTAGCAGCATCTGATGCGGCTATGTACTCAGCTTCTGTAATAGAATCAGTAGGATACTTTGCTTAGAACTCTTTTAACTCACTGCACCTCCATTACAGGTGAAGATAAACCCAGAGATAGACTTTCTATCATCTACATCTGACTAAAAGTTAGAATCTATGAAGCCTGTAAGCTGTAAGTCACCTCCTCCCTAAGTTAAGACTAAATCCTTAGTCCTTCTCAAGTACTTAAAGATAGCCTTAACTGCTACCCAATATAACACCCGCCCTTTAGCACATGTGTGTATGACGTAAGTACTTCATTTTATGCATAAGAGTTAGTAAACTTTATTTAAGTTTAAGATTGGGTATAAGTTGTAGAAAATGACTAGATTGTAAGAAAAGTTGAAGTGATTTGTCACAATAAAAAGTTTGAGGCTATTGTAAAATAACTCCATTTCATTAAGGAGTTAGTGAGTAATTGTGATGATTTTTAGTTATATTATTAGAGTATTATTTTATTGGTTATTAAGAGATAAATATGCATTGATAAGAGATATATATGCATGATTAAAGAGAAGACTTTAAAGGAGGCCAAATGGAGTCTTTTGATTGGTTAGTGTGTGTATGTGTATATGTATATGTGTTGGTATATGTGGTGTAAAGATTTTAGAGAGGAAAAAGAAGAGATCTTCTTGAATGATTTTTGGAGAGTTTGTGAGCTTGTTCAAGTGATCAATTCATAGCTTTGGGAAGCATTAGAAGGTCTTTAATCTATTGGAGGCTTAATTGGTAAGCTTTTCTTATGTTTTAATTGATTTAAGTTGAGTTTGGTTGTTGGTTAAATTCAGATTATGTTCTTCTATTTTTTAGTCCTATTATTTTTGCTCTAACTGGAGATACAGAGCTCTGATTTAAGCATGGTTGGACTTCCTGAAAACTTCAGAGAGTCCTATAAGATGTTTATGTTTTATGATTAAACTGAATCTACTGTTAGGAGGGTCAAACAAAACCAGACATTTTATTGCTCATACTGATGCCCTATTCTACCTGAATGGATTCAAAAATCTATAATTAATTCTCTACATGTGATAATGATATCATTTCAGTTGAAAATGAAAGTAGACTCATATATTTAGAGTCTGTATAAATTTGGTGAATATTGGAGGTGTTTATAATTTTTAAGAGCATCATGAATTTTATGTATCAAATATGATAGCAGTAGGATATAGGTTATATTTGTAAATTTTCTAGTGTGTTGGTTATATGGTGATATCTAGAGTTTTGGAACTCTAAATTGAGCAAGGTTTGATGCTTTGGAAACTTTAAGGAGTCCTCTATAACTTTTGTGTTTTGACCCTGAGCTGATTTTACTGTTAAGGTTGTGTGGCAGGGCTCGACATTTTCTTACTCTTACTGTCAGCTCTGTTTTGTTTGGATTCAATCAAAAATCCATAATTAATTCTATACATATCTGATTTAAGTAATTCTATTTGAAATTAGAAGTAGATCATATATCTAGCTTCAGTGTTATTTTCATGATTTTTAGACATGTGTGTGAATTATTTGGATATATTGAACCTTGAATATCAAGTTACACCTAGTTGTATTTAGTTAAGTTGGATGCAAGAGTCATACTTGTTATGCAGTATTAATGTGTAGTTATATGTAGGCATTGACAAAGATAGAGGAGATACCATTCACTAGAAGAAGCTTTTCTTTTTGAAGGAGTTGAATGCTTGAGGTAAGTAATTGTTAACATAATGCTTACATATATTGATTTTTAAGTAACTATAATTATTTAACTATATTGATTTGTGTATGTTATTCATGGTGGTAATAATGATATATACATATGGTATATGGTTGGTTTACTTTTGGTATATTTTCAGTTTATGATCCATAATTTTGGTATACTTTTGGTATATGAACGGTATTTTCTCCGTTTATAATTGTGTGTGTTGATATTATGAATATGAGAATGTGTTATAATGAATTATGAATATTGGTATATATGTTGTGCAAGCCACATGATGTGGTATGGAATTGTGAATAATGTAAGCCACTTGAAGTAGTATGGAATTGTAAATAATACAAGCCACTTGAGGTGGTATGGTTATACATGTATTGTTATAAGAATGATGAAAACATATGCATATGATTGATGTGAGGAATGTGAGGAAAACGTGTGAGTGTGGAGACTGAGCTAGGCAGAGAGCCTCCACTGAAAATGAATCTGAGACTGAGTTAGGCAGAGAGTCTCAGATGTGGCCATTCATATGAGATATATAAACGTGTGAGTTCTGAGACTGAGCTGGGCAGAGAATCTCAGGAATGGCCACTTGTATATGAAAAATATGAAAAAAAAAAGAAAAAAAAGTGAGTTTTATGTGAAACGTGTATTGAGAACTCCGGTCGGATACTAACTTGCATAAACATACATGGTTGCATTGTGTTTATATATTTTTATGTGAAATTGGTGTAAGATGTGATTGTGGACTACTTAAAATAAGTTATTAGTATTAAAGGTGAATGTGATGATTATCATTATGGTGGGGTGTAGATAATGAATTATATGCACCCATATATATATTTATGTTAACAGTTACAGGTTGCTCTTGATGTTATACTTTTAGGAAATTATTGTGAATTGTTGGATAATTGTAGAAAAGTGCTACTAGGTTGAGATATAGGAATGTTTTCGACTATGGGGTTGGACAAGCATGTAGCTCAGGAAAATTTTTTGGATGAGAATAGCCACTGGCACTCACCAGTGCACTGGCATTCGCCAGTGGGGTTATTTACGAGCAGATATTGGCACTCGCCAGAGATGCAGAAGTATAGAAGGAACAATCTACGAGTAGACACCGGCGCTCGCCAGTTTATTCTATAGTAGAAATCAGTTGTGAAGTTTACTTTCAGTTGTTTTTATTATATTTTATTAATTAGTTCTTGAGAAGAACTCTATGTATGCTTATCTTAATAATTGCTTATTGAGTTACAAGCTCATTCCTTTACAAATTATGGTTTTGAGGACATAGTTAGCTAGAGTTGAGGTGTGCCCTGCTGAGAGCTCAGGTGGGTCCGAGGAAAGCTTGGTGCAGTCATTTCCATCCTCATTATCATGACATTCAAATATTTTAAAAATTGAGTCCATGTGTATATTTTAACAGCATGTAAAATATGTGTTAAGTATTTTTAATGTATTGAATAAGAGTTTTATTTATTTATTTGTATACATATATACACTTATCTTTTACAAAAAATTTTGCATTGCCACTTGTATGATTTTAATTGTGGACATGTGTATATGGCACTGTGTGGGTGCTACACCTAATTCTCCAAGCTTGGGTTGGATTAAAATTTGTTCATCACACTAACAGCATAGGCAATATCCGGCCTAGTACATAACATACCATACATTAAGCCTATAGTTGAAGCATGAGGAACCTTGGCCATCTTCACCATTTCCTCAGATGTTTTGGGATACATTATTTTGGAAAGGTGGATACCATGCCTAAATGGTAACAATCCTCTCTTGGAATCAAGCATGTTGAACCTCTTCAACACATTTTATAAGAAAGACTTTGAGATAAACCTAGCATTCTCTTCGATTTATCTCTATAGACTCGAATTCCGAGAATATAGGCAACCTCTCCTAAGTCTTTCATTAAGAAGGTCTTAGACAGCCATAGTTTTAAGACTTCTTCACAAGTTTGTGTTGAGTACAAGTGACTTGGAGACTTCTAGTTTGATCATCTGGGCATATGATAATTCTGAGAAGCTAGTGATCGGTACTTTCAAAGTTATTATCACTAATGGGGAGATAGAATTAGTCACCGAGTTTACTGTGCTAGATATTTCACCAATTTTTGCTATGTTGTTAAGGAGACCATGGTTTTATCCATTGGGGGCATTCTTTTAATAGTTTATTAGAATATCAAGTTCTCATTGAATGGAAAAGTAATAACCATATCGATTGAAGATAACAACATTATTATTTATTTAAATATGGTCCCCAATACTTTCAGGTCTCAATAATTCATAAGGACTGGGATGATACAAAAAGTCACAGCCATAATGAAAAAAATGAAGTATTTGTTAAGAGTTGGCCTAGGTAAGAGAAACAAGGGAGTTTTTAAGTTTTCAAAATTTTCAAGGCAAACAAGCAAGCATAGATTAGGCTATGATCACGAGAAGGATAACAAGTGTAAGGGAAAGATTATCTTCATCCTTAAGAGTGCTTTGAAGAAATACCAGGGTAAGCCTAAAGAGTTAGAGCAAAGCCGGGATTGAGATATTCATGAATGTTGTTGATTTTTACTACTACTAAGAAGAAGACACTAGAGGTACAAGGAGAAATCACTAAAGAGCATATTATTAAGCTGATCAAGAATATGAAAAGAAATACTGAAGCTGCTACCTGCATCGACAAAGTTGCTCTTGTTGAGTCTAATATAAATGATTTTTTAAGATGTATTTGTTAATGGTGATGTATGCATCTCTAATTTATTTTGAGACTAATGATGTACTTATTTCAAAAGCTAATGTAATGAAATCATATTTTACTTGTTTGATGTTTTTTTCTAATGGTAGTTTTCATTTGATTGAGCAATACATGTGCAATTTGACATTTATTCCATAAGTATTGAACCATTTAACATTGGCACAAATGATGATCAATGCATTTTTCATATTTTAAAAGATATTACCCCTAAAGAGAGAAGAGTGATTAAGGAAATTCTAAAAAATCATTGCAAAGCATTTGCATGGACATATGATGATGTACCAGGTATAGACAGAGATATCGCATAACATTACATTCTAACAAAGAAGGGATGCAAACTAGTAAAGCAGAAACTCATAAGGTTAAGACTAAAATGGGCTCGATTAGTGAAATTAGATATTGCTAAGTAGATTAAAGCCAAATTCATAAAGGTAGTATACTATCCTGGTAGCTAGCAAATGAGGTGCCAATACCGAAAAAAGATGAATAGATAAGAGCGCGTGTAGACTACAAAGATCATAAGAATGTGTGGACTATATATATATATATATATATATATATATATATTTGTAGGCGGCGGGGTTCAGCGCGCGCCCAAGTGTCCGGCGACCACGGCACTGTGTAGGCTCAGGGCCCACTAGGAATACAACTTTGGGCCTTGATGGGCTTAGGTCGGAGAATGGAGTCGCCACCCGGGTGAAATCCGGGAACACTTATACAGCAACTGGATCCCACGGAGGGAGCCCAGCAGCCGTCCTCAGAGATTGGGTCCGGAAACTGGGTATGGGCTTTGGAATGGCCCACCCGACCTTGCGATCGACCTCCGTTTGTATTTCATATTTTATCATTTTTAATTAGTTAATTATCCCTTTAATTACATGCAATTGGGCCTCAATCAATTTCCAGATTTTAGTTTTAGCTCAAGTTATTAATTAGTCCAATTACATGCCATTTTGGTCTTATCCATACATACACACCATTCAACAATAATCCAAAATACAATAATAAAAATAAAACAACCAAAATTAAAAGCACACACAAAGAAAGGAGGGAGGAGAAATTAGTTACAACCCATATTTACATGCAAATGGTCCTCATTCAACTTTCAGATTTTAATTTTAGCCCAAGTTGTTAATTAGTCCAATTACATACAATTTTGATCTGATCCATACATCCACACTATTCAACATAAACAATCAAATAGATAATCAAAACAGCATAAAAAAAACATGCAAAGAAAGAGAGAGGAGAAAAGAGTTACAACCTGTATTTACATGCAAATAAAATAAATAAATAAAGCCCAATTTAAATAGACTAAAGCCCACAATTAAGTTTAGTAGTCTGTGGGCTATCTAATGCATAGGCCTGCAACATAAATTATAAATTAAAATATCCTACAAAAAATAACAAAGTTAATGCAAAATAAACAAATTCATAATTCAATTCTAACTAGATTAATCAAAATAAAATTAAATCTAAAATTAACCAAAAATAATTTACAATATCAAATAATCCAATTAAACAAACAAATAATTATTTAATTAAAATTTAAATCATGCATGTCTAGTAACTAAAATCACCATTAATTAATTAAATAAAAAAAATACAAAAATAAGTAAGCCAACAAAATAAATAATGATCAAATAAATGAAAAAAAAAAATTGAGCAACGTCACTGTCAACAGTGCCATGCACTGTTGAAAGCAAAAAAAAAATTGTTGGCTGATGGGCTTGATGGCCTGTCAGCCAACCCAAAAATAAAAAATAAAAAAAATTGGGCAACAGTGCTTCGACACTGTTGCATGAAAAACAATTTGAGGCAACAGTGCCGAGACACTGTTGCCGAGAATTAAAAAAAAAAGATTCAAATTAAAAAATTCAAATAAAATAACAAGAATTAAACAAAAAATAAATGTACAAAAAAAATAATTGATGACAATAAAAATGCAACAGAATAATAAACAAAAGAAAATAAAATAAAAAATGAAAGATTACTGTTTAAAGTAGTTTACCCTCAGAAGCTCCTTTAGTAGACTGTAATGGTGAGTCCCACAGTGTAAGGCTAGGTCTTTTCCTTTGGATCTGTGTTCTTCTTTTTTCTTCTTCTTTGCCAGGAGCTCTCTTTTTTCTGCCTTTTTTTTAGGGTTTTCTCTCTGGCCTCCCTTTTTTTTTTTCCCTCCTCCTCCTAGGGTTTTTTCTCTTCCTATTTATAGAGATTTTTTCCTTAGAGTTTTATTATAAATCTCCTTTTTACCCTCCACTCAATTTATCACTAATTTACCCTTTATTTATTATGGTTTTAAATTGAGATAGGCTATGGGTTGGGCTTTCTTTAAAAAATACTGGTCCTTTAACCTTACACTGTTGGACCCATCTTCTTGGGCTTTTGCCTCGTGGGCCGGGGTCAGATCATATGTCCACAGTCATACTTTTCACGTATTTTTTCAATTGCTTTATAAAGTTACTATATTTTTATTTGTTTTTCTCCATCTTCCTCAGGAAAGAGAGAGCGTAAATACTATTTTTTGTGGATATGTAAATAAAAACTAAGAACAAGTCCCTAGAGAGGTTTAATTTTTCCTTCTATATTCTCATGAAATTTCATAGAATCAAATAGTTTCTTTGGTTTTTTTTATATAGTTTTGGCTTTTGGGATCATCTTTGGAACCTTAAGTACATAAACCTCTAAAAATGAAATGCTTATTTAAAATAAAAATTCAACAATAGTTCATTATATAAAAAATATGTTTGTTAAATTTCTAGCACAAAAGACTATTATTTTAAAAAATCAATATAGACTAATACCAAAAATAATACAAATATAAAAAATTATAAACTTCAAGCATATTCTATTTATTATAAATTAATTCCAGTTCATTTAAAGATTATTATTAATTTTCTCCTAAAATATTTCTCTTTTTAATCTTCAAACTAATAATTCTATATTTCTCTTTTTAATCTTCAAACTAACAATTCTCTCTCATTTTTATCTTTCTCGAGACATATTCTCTTATTTTTATGCTATAATTAATAGAATAATTTGCCAAAATTAGAAATTTTAAATTAAGAATTTTTTGGTAATTACTTTGGATAATTTATTCTTGCATTTGAACTAGACAACTAAAACAACATTCTTTTTGCTTATATAAACAAGAGATAAAATTTACAAAAAATTATGTAGAACTGGCCACAAATCAAATTAAGTTAATGAAACAAGGACGTCTATCTCTTACACTTAGAATATCACATAATATTAATAACAACTAAAATCCCAAAAAAAAAAAAAACAAGTTCACAGTTTCTAGGTATTTTTTCTTAATAAAGAAAATAAATGAAAAATAAAGAAAGATTAACCTTTATACAGTACTACTCTTTCGGCGAAATAAAGTACAAGTACCCTTTTCTTTTTGCAAGTGAAAATAGTTGAAAATTAAGGAAGACCAATCTTACACATACAATCGTATAATTAAATTTGTAATTGTAATTGTAATTGAAATTGATTAGTTAATTATTAAATTAACTTATACTTTATTAATCTACAATCTACTTTAACTTGTGGGTTGGTGAGTGGGAGAGTTGCATAGCTTTTATGCAACCCAACTGCTCAAGTTGCCTAAAATAAAAATACCTTAAATCGGCTCCTATTTAATTAAGCTGAGCCACCGCCATCATCACCCCTACTACTAATATTAAAATTCCATCAAAATATATGCCTTATTACATTACACTATTTCATTTTTCTATTCCTTTACCAAGTACCTCCGGTACAATAAGTGGTTACATCATCACCACTATGACTATCACCAAGAAATCACAACATATGGGTCCCATATTACCTTAATACATGGCTCTGAATCTTCACTCAAAAATCTTCCCTTTATATATAGTCCTATGCCTCACCAAATACCCCTCGTCTCATACCATAATCTTTCTTTACATTTTTCTCTCCTTCTTCTTCTCCAATAATGGCAACCCTATCTAATACTCCGGCTGATCATGCCCGAGCCGCATGGCGATCGTGTCTGGCCACCGCCTTCAGGACCGGGCTGGCATGTACAATTGTGGGTTGCCTCACAATCTATGGCCCAGATTCCTTCAAACAGCAAGTGGCCTTCCCTGCGTTTTCTTATGTGACTGTGATACTTATAGTCACTGATGCAACTCTTGGTGACACACTTCATGGTTGCTGGCTAGCACTCTACGCCACATTTCAGAGTCTGGGTCCAGCAATGTTGAGCCTGTGGTTGATTGGTCCAGCTCGGTTTACTAGTGGCACTATATCTTTGGCAGTTGCCTTAGGAGCTTTTGTAGTTGCACTACCTGAAGGAACTCATTTGATAGCTAAAAGAATTGCATTAGGTCAAATTGTTATTGTCTACGTTATTGCTTTTATCAATGGTGTCCATACTCAACCTATCATGCATCCTTTGCATGTTGCTGCCAGTACTGCCATTGGAGTTTTAGCTTGTATTCTTGCCCTGATGTTACCATATCCAAGATTGGCTTGTTGGGAGGTAATTATTTCTTATCGTTTTCTCGAATATACATTCAAACAAACACACATGCATGCATGCATTATCTGATCAATAATTTCTTGTTTCTTTTTAAAAATGAAACTTGAAGAGCTTTCTCCTTCCTTTCTTGAATTTTTTCGGTGAATTATTGAATGGCGTGGCTAGATTGCAACACCCTTCCGGTTTGAATGGCGAAGAAGCAAAACACACAACGACATAACACACTAAATTATATCGCTTGCGTCATGGATAAATATGGACCATCCTATAGCCAACTGGCCAAAACTATTTTCTTGGAAGGGATAAATATATAAATGGTATCTAAAATTTTTCATTTTTACTATTTCAGTATTTGAATATATATATTTGCATTTAGGTGTTTGAATCTAAAAAAATTCTAAAATAGTATGTCTATCAGGTTTTACAAGTAAAAATACTTAAGTCTTATTTTAAATAGTAAATTGACTTAAATATATTTTTTCTATATTAGATTTTATTTTCTTATTTTTTTAATTTAAAAAATTCATTTTTCTTTCACTCATATATATATATAATATTATTAAAATAAAATAAAATAATTGAAATGTTATTATTAAAAAATAAAAACC
Source organism: Macaranga tanarius (assembly GCA_949673435.1). Taxonomy (NCBI): domain Eukaryota; kingdom Viridiplantae; phylum Streptophyta; class Magnoliopsida; order Malpighiales; family Euphorbiaceae; genus Macaranga; species Macaranga tanarius. The sequence continues at coordinate 3,696 of CATIWO010074468.1, read as the reverse complement.
AAATAAAAATATTAAATTTATTTTAAAATTTATATAAAAGAGTGAAAAGAAAAATACAATTTAACTAAAATAAAATACAAATAAAAGTTTATTTATTATAATTAAAAAATAAAAAATAAAATAATTTTTAATGAATAAAAAAATTAATTTGACTAAAATGATTAATAAAAAAATTAAATTCAACCATTATAATTAATAAAATAAAAATAAAATAAAATAAAATTTTTCTATTTTAGTTTGATAAATAAAAAAATAATTTTTAATTATAATAACTTTCTTAAAAAATTATTAGAATAAAAAAATGAAAAGAGCACTTAAGTCAATTTATTATTCAAAATAAAATATATAAGCACTTTAACCTATAAAACTTGTTAAAAATACTATTTAAAAAAAAAATATACAGATTCAGACATCAAATTATAAAAAAAAATTATTCGAACATCAAAATAGTAAAAGCGAAAAAATTTAGATACCATTTATCGATTCAATCCCTCACCATTGCGGAATGGTGAAACTACCCCTCATAAGTTCAAACAAACAAGTTGTGGATAAATTATGACAAGTCTGATTTCCTGAATGTATGGCCAAATACCAAGCATTGAATTGAAAACCAAGGTGACTTAACAGCCACAAAGAGTGGAAAATGTCGATGTAGCTACTAATCATATAGGTCACAGTGGATCCTACATCACTCTTACAAGTCCTAAGTATTGAGAACCAAGTATCATCACATATTATAGTGATAGTATTGTTGCTTTTTGTTGAGAGAGGACATTCAAGGTACAACTACATATACCAGAAACGTATATCCATATCATAAATTGTCAAATCTACATTAATCGATACAAAATTTGACATGTAATATCCAATAATTAATTATGAGTTCCATAGACTAAAGATCAAAAACTTTGTCTTACAGGTGAAAGATAATTGCAAGCTGCTTTCTGAGAATGTTTCAGAGAGACTGAAACTTTATGTGAAGGCATTTTGTGAAGAAGACAATGCATTGGCAACAACATCTATTTCTCAGGCTAAATCATTGGCTGTTGCTGGAACCAAACTCCTCCTGACAATTAAACGCTACCAAGTAAGCATTATTGAATAACAAGTTCAAGCTTGATAGATACTTACCTACATATAGCACTATAAATTAATTTCTGTTGTGTGCTAATTTGTTTCTTTGAATTGGTTTACAGGCAAGCATGAAATGGGAGAAGCTTCCATTCAAATTCTTGAGGCGTTGTTGCATGAATCCTGGAGAAAGATTGCAAGAACTAGAGATACCATTGAAAGGGATGGAAATGGCTTTGAATGATATCACTTCATTTCCAGTGAAAATGATGGAACGAGAGATCAAACAAAGCCTACAATTAGAAGAACATGTTAGCTTGACTTTAAAACAGATTAAAAATTATCTGCCTTGTGATTCTATAACTGTCCCTGAATCAAAAGCTGAAACCATAATCGAGTCCCTCCAAACACTTCAAATAGTCCCAAAAGACACCCAGTATTTGTCCTCTCTTTTTTTCTTATTCTGCATGAAACTGCTGCACTGCAAACCATTGTCAAAAGCAGCCTCTTCGAAACAAGAGAATGAAGGACCAACCACTTCAAACAAGCAAAACAGTTTCTTGAACAGCATGTGGAGCAATTGGTCGATGAATGTAGGAAGCAAAAGGCTTATGTCAGCTTTCAAGTGCTCTCTTTCTTTGGGCCTCGCGATCCTCTTTGGTTTATTATACAGCAAGGAAAATGGTTACTGGGCAGGACTTCCAGTGGCCATTAGTCTAGCTGCATCAAGAGAGGCAACGTTCAAGGTAGCCAATGTTAAAGCACAAGGGACAGTGTTGGGAACGGTATATGGAGTATTGGGTTGTTTTGTGTTTGAAAGATTCTTGCCAATAAGGTTCCTATCTCTGCTTCCTTGGTTCATCCTCACCAGTTTTCTAAGGCGTAGCAAAATGTATGGCCAAGCTGGTGGAATCTCTGCTGCTATTGGTGCTGTACTAATATTGGGTAGGAAAAATTTTGGTCCACCAAGTGAATTTGCTATAGCAAGAATTACTGAAACTTTCATTGGATTGTCTTGTTCAATTGCGGTGGAGCTTCTATTGCAACCAACAAGAGCAGCTTCTCTAGCCAAGGTTCAACTTACTAAAAGCTTAAGTTCATTGTCTGTTTGCATTGGCTCAATGAGCCTTGAAGCTAATGGCAAAGCCAATTTGCTAGTAGAGAACCAAAAGAGACTAAATTTGGAAGTTAGTGAGCTAAAGAAATTTACTGGAGAAGCTGAGGTGGAGCCCAACTTTTGGTTTTTGCCTTTTCATAGTGCTTGCTATGGTAAGCTAATTGGGTCATTGTCAAAGATGGTGGATCTTCTACTTTTTAGTGCTCATGCTATTGGATTCCTTGAACAAGAATCACAAACATTTGGTGCTTCTAATTGGAAAGAATATGTTAATAAATTAGATGGGGATCTTAAGCTTTTCAAAGAAACGATTGGTTCCTTAGTTAAAAATTTAGAGGATCTCACTTTGTTGAAGTCCTTGACATTTCTTGACAAGAAGCTTGAAGCTAAAAAAATCTCTTGTGATCTTGAATCAGGAAGATTGCCAAGTTCAAAAATCTTTAGGGTTTTGGGTTCAAATGAAGATAATGAAGTAGAGAATATCGTGGATTCTTATCTTCAACATGCACAAGAAGTTGTAGATAAGTTTCTTGCGCTTGAAGAAAAGGAACAGAAGAGCCAAATGGTCTTAAATTTGGGTGCTTTAGGATTTTGCATGAATAATTTAGTGAAAGAGGCAAGAGAGATCGAGAAGGGAATTCAAGAACTTGTTCAATGGGGGAATCCTGGAAAAGATGTCAATTTGTATGAAATTTCATGCAAAATTAGTACTTTGTATGATAGTAAATTGTACCAAAAAAGTTAATACAAAATCTCATGGTGTTAATAACATTTTGTATTAACTTTGTTAGACAGGATGTTTTGTATGCCAGAGCTTTGGCTTTTTGATGGTTCTATCTACACTGCTTTCGACCAAAAAATAAAAATAAAAATAACATTTTGGAAGCAAGAAGTCACATTAATTAAAAGTTTGTAATAAATATAGTATATTATTGATTGGTCATATAAATATTACATTGGAAAATAAAACTAAATTTAGCGAGTGAGAAAGTAGCCAAGTAGTAACTTTTCTCCAAGACATTCTGAGGTGAAAGAATTCTAATTACTTATTATTATTATTATTGCATGTACATCTTCACAAATTAGTTGATTGAAATATAAATAGCAGAAAGTTACAAAAGTCAAACAAAATGAACTTGAATATGAAATAATCGAGTAAAACTAAGAGATGTATATCATTCCATAAAAAAAAAAAATGAAATAATATGTCTTATTAATTAATATAAGGCTTAATACATCAGTCTTTTCTTAAATTTAATATCTTTTATCCTGAACAATTATTCTTTATAATGTTTGTAGAAAAGTTAATATTGTTTATTATACAAAATTCATCTGCTAATTGAATATAATAGAAAAATGCCTATTCATTCACCTATTATACTAAAAATAATATATTTTATATTTTAAATAATTTTGTGGTGGGGACTTTGTTAGGTATACGGATGCTAATAGCAGGCAAAAGGAATTGAATTAAGGTGCAACAAGTGCTATTGAAGCAACTGAAGCTG
>CATIWO010074467.1:0-11459 GCA_949673435.1 Macaranga tanarius | reverse complement strand
AAATAGCATGATATGCTATGTTATTTTAATAAAAATAATTTAATAATTTGAAATTATTTTCTTCTAAAATTAGAAACTATTTAACAGTGTTTGATAAAAATTTTAAACTATACTAATAAAAAATTAAACTAGAATTATTTTAAAACGGAAAGTATATTATTATATTAATTAAACTAACAAAATTAATTTAATATGACTCACCTTACAAAAGAAAGGAGGAGAGGAATTGTAAAGACAGATTAGTTAGAACTTTTTTTTGTTTTATATTTGTGGGTATATGTGTAGAAACAAAAAAATTAGGGAAAAGGTACAAAACCCCCCTAACGTTTAGCCTAAGTACAAATATGCTACTAACGTTTGTTGAGGTACAAAATCTCCCTTATCGTTATAAAAATAATACAGATATACCCCTCCCACAGATGTCGTTTAATGCTCTGATAAACGGCGTCTATTAATTAAGGAGGCATATTTGTATCATTTTTATAATGTTAAAAGGCTTTTTATATCTCGATAAACGTTAATGACATATTTACACTTAGAGCTAAATTATGGAGAGTTTTTTTTAACCTTTTCCCATCTTTCTACTACGAAGGTGTAACATTTTTTTTTTTTTTTTTTAAATGTTCAATTGGTTGACATGCCAGCTAATGACTATGCCATTTCATATACCAGCTAATGACTATGCCATTTCATATATAAACTTTTTATATATGAACTTAATATAAACTTGCTTTCAATTTAATATAAACCTTTTGTTTTATGAGTCATTAGTCTTTAAAATAATTTATTAATATTATTGGTAGATTCTTATATTTAAAAAAATAATGATAACAATAAAAATATTATAAAATATAAAATTTAAATTTTATAATTATTTATTTATACAATTAATTTTATTTCAAGATATTATGAAATATAAGGTTCAAATTTTGCTGTCGTTAATTTTTTAAATTTTATAATTATTGATTTGTAAAATTAATTTTTATATGATGTAAAAGAAAAATAAATTGTATGTTGTTACGCAATTCATTAATATTTAAATTCAAATTTAAATTTTTAAACCCATCATTAACTATATATAAATTCTATATTTATTGTTTTATTAAAGGCTTATTAGTATAAAAAATCCAAACGCTTGTAATTTTATTCCAACTTTTTAATTTTGATAAAAATATCCCATTTCATCAATTTTTGTCAATTTTAACACCGATAAACTTTTGGTCAAAATTAAACAAAATATGCCGACGTGATATCCATAAAAACGTCAAAATTACCCTTTATATTATAAAATTCATAAAGGTCTATTCGCATAAAAAAAATCTAAATGTATGCAATTTTTGATAATTTTATCCTATTTTTAATTTAAAATAATTCAAATAAAAATCATTTGATCAAAATTAAATAAAAGATGTTGATATAATAATTAAAAAATTAAATTTATATGTAATAAAATTTTTAAATTTATGATTGACTTCTATTTTAATAATTTTTTAAAATTATATATGTGTGTGTGCATGCCTGTGCATATGCATGTATGTAGATAGTAAATATGATAATTTTTTTGCTTTTTCAAGTTAGATATTTTTAACTGCTTTTAAACAAATAATTATGAAATAATTAAAAATTTTAAATTATCTAGGGTAATAATTTTTATATTATAAATAACTTTAATTCTTATATTAAAGGAATGAGAATTATTTACGAATTTATCAACTTCTCAATAGTAAATTTAATTTTTTAATTATTGTCTCTGTGTTTTATTTAATTTTAAATAAATAAGTGCTTTTATTAATAACATGGAAAAATTAAAATATTTTATGAAAATTTAAAAGGGATAAAATTGTCGAAAATTTCACACATCTAGATTTTTTTAGACCATTATAGATTTAGAAAATTAAAAAAGGTAATTTTGATATTTTATATTATGCTATGTTGTTATTTTTATTTAATTTTGATAAAAAAAATTATTTGTACTAAAATTGTCAAATATTTAATAAATTACCTTTTTTAACTTTCTAAATCTATATTATGCTATGTTGTTATTTTTATTTAATTTTGATAAAAAAAAATTATTTGTGCTAAAATTGTCAAATATTTAATAAATTGGAACATTTTTTTTTTCAAAATTAAAGATTGGAAAAAAATTGTAAATGTTTGAATTTTTATTAGCAATAGACCTTTATAAAATATTATTGTTAGCTTGTGAAATTAATTTTAATATGATCTAAAAAGGAAAAATTAGCCATTGGTCTACGATTCATTCAAGTTTAGATTTATACACTGGGGTGGTGTCCCAGTGGTGGAGTGTTGTTTACAACACTCTTAAGGGGCAGTTCGAGTCCCCTTTCACTTTAAGTGGAACCATTTTAATACCATGTTCGTGTGGGGTCTAACACCGGAGGTACTGATATGTAATACCCTTTTTGTGTGGGGTTTAACACCAAAAATCCAGATAGTAGAGCGAAATTTAATTCTCATTCTCCTCTTTCAGGAGCCCATATGACTTAAAACTGAAAAAAAAAAAAAGTATACACCTAATATTTATTATAAAAATTTGTACTTAAAAGGTTACGTCATCAATATAATTTTATTGGGCGGTGAAAGAAGATCTCAAATTCTTCTATGTTTGGGTAAAAAAAAAAAAAGAAAGAAGATCTCAAATTCAAATATTCTTGCTCAGTATGACAAGGTACCGCACCACCCCTCCCATAATTTGTGGTAATTTAGTCTATAAACTTTGCTTTTCATAGCAATTGTATACAAATCCAAATTGTACTATCCCAATGCTGACATAGCATGTCCATATATAAATATATTTAGGAAAAACCTCTCAATAAACCCTTGAATTTTTACTTTTTATTTTATTGAATTTCTATTTTTTTTATTGCATTTTATTAAGCCCTCTTACTATTATTTTTATTTTATTAAGCCCTTATACTATTATTTCTATTTTATTAAACCTTTATACAATTATTTTTATAAACATTAAGAACTTTTGAAACATAAATGATATTATCAAAATAGTCCTCTTTTTAATATTATATTATTAATTACCTAGAACATTAACGAGTTTATAAAAATAATAGTAAAAGGGCTTAATAAAATGCAATAAAAGAATAGGGGTTTAATAAAATAAAATGTGAAAATTGAGGGAACAAGTGTTGGGTTTTTCCATATATTTATTGACGTGAAAATTAGTTGAACAAAATATTATTTTTTATTTCTAGCTTCACTTATTTTTACAGATTTATCCTAATTTTTTTGCACTAATTTATTTTATTAATTTTACTAATTATTTTAATTTTAAATTATTACAAACATTTTTATAAATCAAAATTTGAATTTCAAAAATTGAAATAAATAATAATTCATAAATTGATGATATTTATTATTAATCATAAAATATGATATTACTTCCCATAGAGCTCAAAAATATTTATCATTTGACTAATTATTTATGTATAATATTTAAAGGACAATAACAACAATTTTGATTTTAATAAATAATTTATACTTAATTTTTTTTATTACAATTATACTAGTCCCATGAAATCTTACAACAACCAGTAGATCAGATTAAAAAAGTATTCTTTAGATATCTAAATATAATTTCTAAATTGGATAAAAATTGAAATAATTTGTAAAATTGATAAAATAAAATAGTGTAACTTTATATAATAATTTTAATTGGTAAAAGTTTTTGCAATAATTTTGAAATTAAATAAATTGGGACAATTATAAAATTAAGAAGGTAAATCGCTATAAAAAAGGTTGAGGATATATCTACTAAATTTCATATCAGACTGCATAAGTGTTGGCACATTCTGATTTGGCTCTGAATAAAATTGCTATATAATCTAAAGTTCCTAGCTCATATTACTGCAAGTTAAAAGTGAGAATAAATTGGTGAAAGTGAGTAAATTAGATGGTAGAATTACCTATTACCCTAAAAACTTTTTTTTTTCTTTTTCTAAATCAATAGTGGCTCTGGCTCAAACCCAAAGTATTATTTTAATGATCAGCTAGCTAATCACAACAACAGTTGGTGTAGCTCTTTACTCTTTTATATATGAACAGTTGTTTGCTACCGCATACAAATAATTATTTAAAAGTAATTAAAATTAATAAAAAAATTGTCAAATATAAAATAGTGTTATTCTCTATATTCATTATAATGAAAGAAGGTTTATGTTAATTAAAGAAAATAAAAGCTCATTTAACATAATTAACGGTAAAATCTTTACATGCATTACTTGCAATTTATGCTTACAAATAATAAAAATAATCAAATTCAAATGGGTTTTAAAAAAAACAGAATTAGCCTTTGCTTTGCATAAATAAATCCTTAAAAGCAACACTAATTTGCTCTCTAAAACACCACTCATAAAAATGACCGAAGAAAGACTGGAAGAAGGTGATTACATGCTTAGACTTAATTATGAAATACATTATATGAAAATTTAAAAGTACTCTAATAAATTTTATAGGTGTGTGTGTGAAGAAGGGTTTTTAAAAACGATATATATATATACACATACAAAGTCTTGATAAGTCAAGATGCCATTTCAACGCAATTTGGTTGGCCATTTGTGATAAACTTAAAATAACATATTTTAAGAAAGATAACATATTTTAGCAAGTAATGAGTTTTGAATTATTTTTATTAGAGTTGACTTGAAAGGTTGCTATGAGATCTCAAGTTTAAAATTTCAGTTGATAGTGAATAAATCAAGAAAATAAAATTTTTAAGAAGAGTTATTATGAGATGAAAAAAGATGTTAACTAGATTTAGAATATTATATATATTACTTACTGGTTGTGCGATTTATGTTTTTGATGTTTTATATTTTATTGAAAAAAATATAATACAAATAGTAATTTAATAATAATTATTACCAATTCAATAATTAAGTATAATCTTTAATTAATAGTAATATATAATATCGAAATGGACAAAAATTGGTTGTCCGGATTCAAAGGAACCAGGAATTTACTTTTGTTTAAGTAAGAGGAATCTATAAGGCTAAGCCGCTAAGCCTAAGCGACAAACATTCATCTCTCTACTAGGAAGGTGTAGCTATTTTTTTTTTTTTAACTGTTCAATTGGTTGACATGCCAGCTAATGACTATGCCATTTCATATATAAACTTTTTATATATGAACTTAATATAAACTTGCTTGCAATTTAATATAAACCTTTTTCTTTATGAGTCATTAGTTTTTAAAATAATTTATTAATATTATTGGTAGATTCTTATATTTTTAAAAATAATGACAACAATAAAAATATTATAAAATATAAAGTTTAAATTTTATAATAATCTATTTATACAATTAATTTCATTTCAAGATATTCTGAAATATACGGTTTAAATTTTGCTTAAAAATAATATTAGATCACCAAAGCTCATTGATATCAAAATTTAAGAATTTGAATAAAATAGTTTAGTAATTCAAAAAGCGTAAATTTAATTTTTTTTATAATATGTTATATGATCATCATTTTTATATAATTTTGATTAAATAGTTGTTTATATCAAAATTGTTTAAATCAGGGCAATTTTGTTACAATTAAAAAATTTATAAAATTATAAAAGATCATAAATATTTGAATATTTTACACCAATAGAAATTTTATATAATATTTTTGAGAAATATCTCTAAAATTAAGTTTTGTGACATTTTATAAAATTATATTTATTTAAATTTATTTTTAATCAGCTCTTTACTTTTTCTCAAATATTTTTAATCAGCAACACCTAAATGTAAGGACATTGTCATTTATATGTTAAAGAAGAAAACCACATGTCACTGAAACGCCAAGAAAATTCTTCACATTTAACTCCGTTAGTGATTTTGTCACTTATATGTTAACGGCGAAAATCACATGTCACTCGATTGCCAAAAAAAAATTCTCATGTACATCTCTCGAAAAGAGTGAAACCATAGAGTATTTTTTTCCAAAAAATTATTATTTTTTTCTTTTTCTAAATCAATAGTGGCTCTGACTCAAGCCCAAAGTATTATTTTAATGATCAGCTAGGCGCTAGCTAATCACAACAACAGTTGGTATAGCTCTTCACTCTTTTGTATATATACAGTTGTTTGTTCCCAATAATATTACTAGCTATTAGCAGAGTAGTCGACGAGAAATGGGTACTATAGGAGGAATCGATGAAATCTGCATTACTCCAGCTTGTGATTGTTGCCAATGCCAGCGACAGCAAATAATCCCACAAACATTTCGCCATTATTTCCCTTCTCATTTTTGCTGTGAACATCATGGCCATATAATATGCGACCCTAACTACTCTTCCGCTTGCCCGTTCCAATTATCTTCACCTTCATGTCCACGTTTACCTCCAACTCCACGTTTACCTCCAACTCCACGTTTACCAACACCAACACCACAAAACAACGGTCACAAGAGCTCAAGCACGACGAAAAAACAAAATAGATTAATGAAAGAGAAACAAAAACTTGAAGATAGACAAGAGAGACTCTTTGAGAAGAATGTGAAGTTGGATCTTGAGGTGGAAATCCCCGTCGGTCAAAATCCAAGTTGGGGTAATTTTCTGTCATCCTCAAGTCTTTTTTTTTTTTTTTTATTCTATAATTGTAAAAATCTTTCCTGTGTCACATAATACGAAAACATAGCCCCTTATTTTTCCAATACGCCAGTTGTAACTAAAATGTGGACAATGATATCTGTTTTTTTTTTATCTGTTTAAAACCCCGTGGGCTCTTGGAAGAGCGGGGGAAGGGGAAAGTAAATTCCGCCCTACTATCTGAATATCCGGTGTTAAACTCCACACGGAAAGGGTGTTAGCCGGTGTTAACCCCATACGGATAGGGGACCAAGAAATTAATTTTTTGGTTGGCCGAAGGTGGGAGTCGAACCTCCCACCTTCAGGCATGCTAAAAGCACGCCTACCGCTGGAGCCAACAACGTGGCACAATGATATCTGTTTGTGTATACTATGGGACAATTTTTTTTTTTTTTTTTCAAAAAAAGGATTTACACTTAACATATTCTATTTATTTTTATTTTATTTTTTTTTCTGATGATATAGGGCATATCATTTTGTAATTTCACATTAGCAGTGATATCACTACCAGCAAAATCTATCTTTAATGTATAATATTTTTATGGAATAACAGTCTCATTTATCATCAACTATTTTCAAATATTCTATTTAATCATATCTTTTAAATCATATCAATTTATTATATGAATTTTTCAATTTGTTTCAATTCTATTCAATTTTCTACTAAGGATTTAAATGTAATTCTAAAAATTACGATAAAATCCTTATAAAATTTAATTACCCACTTAAATGTTTTTTTCATTTTTACAAAAAAAAAAAAAAAAAGATAAAAACTAAATCATAGAAAACCCAATTGATGAGTTTGTTTAAAAACTGAAATAATTTTTAAAATTATTTAATAAGTGTATTAAAAATAAATAAAATTATTTACAAAATTAAATTTAATAAAATAGATAAATTGTAAAATTAGTTATAATTAAATGAAATTGTAATAAAATAGATTAAACTTATAAATTATTTCAATGTTATTATATCTATATTTTTCATAAGAATAAAAAGTTCTAATTTTTATCATCTTTATTTTCTAAAATATTTTATTCCTTTATGGTGTAATATTTGGTTAAATTGAAATTTTTATCAAATAAAATATTAAATTGAATTCTAATTTTATATATTATATGATAAAATAAAAAAAATTTATTTGCAAATAAATTTTATTTTAAATTCTTCTGGAAGTGTAACAAGATTTATTTTAATTTCACCAACAAATTTATTACACTTCTAAAAGATTTAATTAGAATTTATTTGTAATTAATTTTATATGTAAGATTTAAATTGATATTTTATAAAATTTATTTCAAATGAATTTTTTTATTGTATCATATAATATTCTATTTGATAAAAAAATTAGAATACAAATTAATATTTTATTTGATAAAAATATCAATTTAACCAAATATTACACTATGAAGTAGCAATACAATAAAGGAATAAAAACATTTTAGAAAATAGAGATGATAAAATTAGAACTTTTTATTTTTAAAACAAATATAGATATAACGACATTGAAATAATTTGTAAATTAAATTTAATTTTATAAATAAATTATATACTATTTTTTGAAAATTTTATTTATATTTAAATTAAGTAATTTTAAAAACTCTTTTAGTTTTTAAATAAAGTTATTTTTTTTGGTGAAAATCAGAAAGGTTTAAGCGAGTAATTAAATATTAAAAGGATATTATTGTAATTTTTAAAATTACATTTAAGTCCTTAGCAGAAACTTGGATAGAATTGAAATAAATTAAAAAATTCATATGATAAATTAGGCTTTTGCTATAGTGCAAATGTTTGCACCGGTACAAATAAAATTACAACTGTTAGATAAGTTATTATTTAATTACAACCATTGATTATTTTGGTATATCAATACCTGTAAAATATATCAATGGTTATAATTAAATGACAATTAATTTAATGGCTAATAGTTTCATTTGTACTAGTGTAAACATTTGCATAGTACAATGACTCGATAAATTGATACGATTTAAAAGATAAGATTAAATAGAAAATTTAAGTATAGTCGAGGGTAAATGAAACTATTATCACATTTTAAACTTTTGATTTGTTCTTGGGTGGTATATATACAGATAGCCCAAAGCTTTATTTCTTGGCAATTCAGCATGCGCTAGTAATCATCTGGAATACGATGATGATACCCTTTACGCTAGTTGCCTTGATGGGAGGTGGCAATGTAAGAAACTTACGGCCGATAATATATTTACCCATGTATATTACTTTCTTGTGTGACTTGAGTAATAATATGATGAGTTGTTTTCTTTTTTTTTTCCTTTTTAATTTTTCTGAAATCAGTTGGAAAAGGCTGAAGCAATCCAGAGTTCACTCTTTGTAACGGCAATTACCACAATTTTACAAATTGAGTTTGGCTCTCGACTTCCTGTGGTGATGCAGAGATCCCAAACTTTCATTACCCCTGCCACTTCCATTGCTGTATCAGCTAACACTAATTGTAGTACCACACTCGATCACCGTGAGGTTAATTACATACTCCAACTTTGAGCTATATATATATTTAGTAGATTTATAAATGGTTTATAAACTCAGAGCTCATATATATATATGCAATTTTTTGGTGGGTGGCTTTGCGCACATTAGCGGTTTAAACTATCCGTAAGACGTGTACAAGGAGCAAGCATCGTCGCGTCCTTCTTTCAAATGATTGGTGGTTTCTCTGGCGCAAGAAAGCTTTTAAAAAGGTATTTATAGATAAGGATAATGATTAGTATGACAAAATTTTGCGTCTCTTGATACGTAAAATTATCAAAATAATCTTTTTAAATATATTATTCCTTTATGAATATTATGGATCAAAATGGTAATTTTATCTATTTTTTATTTTATCTTCATCCCTACCTATAGATGTCTCTGACAGAAACATAAAGAATTTATCAGAGTTCTATAGAGTAATTGCATTAAGTGAGTTGCATAAATTGGGTTAAGTAACCATGTGGGAAAAACTTTCTTTAAGGTATAAATATAGATCATGTATATCATATAGATTCAATTTTTGGCATTATAAATGGCGATAATTTCCATTACTTAGTTTACAAGAAATGAGTTACATAAAGAAAGCAATTCTCTAATTATAAATAAATTAACTTATGATTGATTTGCTATAAAAAAAGTGATAAATTTTACAAATATTAGTGAATAACAAATTTTAAACTCGAAACTTCTTATAAATTCTATACCAAATAGAAATATGAACAAACCAACTAATTAATTAACGATTAAAATATAAGAATTGAATTTTTTTAGTTGATTTTTTTTATATAAATAAAACTTTATGAATCTTTCGTTCATATAAATTTAAAAGCTTTTGATCAAAAAATAATATAAATAACAATGTGATAAAAAAATACAAAAAGAAAATCTCGCCTTAATAATAAAATTTCTTATTGCTTTTTTTAATTTTGTTAATAGAGTTATATTGATTTATAATTTGACGACTTGTATACTTCATTTAATGACCTTGATTAATCATAAATTGATTATCTTATTTTTAAATAAGTAATATTTCAGAAATAACAACAAATGGTAAATTTATAAAGAATTATTTAAAATTCCTAAAAATAATCATTAAAATTCATAAAGAATGTTAACAACTCTATAAATAAAAATTCAAAAACTTCAACAAAAAAAATTAACAGACAGACAAACGAATTAGGTTTTTGATGAATGGCTAGATTTTTTATTTTTTATTTTTTTTGAGGAATGAATGGCTAGATTTTTTATGTATCTTTGAAAATTTTATTACGACTTTTAAACTTAAAAAATTCAAAGATAATTTAATTTGTTTTCAATTTGAAAACACCATTCCTTTTAAAATGGAGGCTTTAAAATCATATCATTTTTGGTATAATTTCATTTATACTTAATTTGTTCAAAATGTTATGTTATTGCTTTTGTCAATTGAAAGAAGTCAAGTGCATCAAATATGATAGTTTCAAATAGAAAAATTGACAATTAAAAACATAATTAATTTTTTTTTTTTATCATTATCGTTATCTTAATATTAACAATTAAAGTTTCTTGATAAGTATAATATTATTTCAGAGAAATTAAATTACATTTATTTATTTTTTATACATAATCTAATGCAAGCGAAACGTTTAATTTTGAAGATTTAACTCGGCCAAGGGCGAAGTCAAGGGCGAAGTCGCTTCTTTAACACCTCTGGCTTCTGCCGCTTTTGTGTCTCTCACCGGACTTGCGCTCTATTTAAGTGGATATCCACAGGTAAGGAGTCTTATTATTTTTTTTTTATCTGACACGTATGATTTAAAATAAAAGGATGACGATAAGTAATACATACACGTGAATTGTGCATCATAAAATAAAAAAAAAAAATTATAAAATTACTTATTTAATTCTTAATTTTGCAAGAAAATAGAACAAATTTGAGATGTTATTTGATAATTTTACAGGCATGTGAGGACACGTGCGTTGCGATACCAAACATTACTCCTTTAAAAAATATATATATACTCAACTCAGCATTTTCTTATCCAAATAATAAGAAATTTGCTGTTAGAAAAATAAAAATTTAAACATTTTTAGATGAAAATTTAAGTTAAAATTTTATATTGATACAGGTCCCTGCACTTAACATATTTTATTAATTTATTTTTTCAACTTATAAATTAACTATTTTGACACTTTAAGTTGGTAAAAACAACACATAAAAAAACTTTTGGTAATATTGAAAGTGTTTAAATGGTTTTTTCTACATTGAATTAAAATTAGTTAGACATATAAACCAAGTGAAAAAGTATTTATAAGTAACATTTTTATTGTATTGAGGTGTCAAAATAGTCATTTTATAAATTG
>CATIWO010074419.1:0-14106 GCA_949673435.1 Macaranga tanarius | reverse complement strand
GGAGATGCTCCTTAACACGTAGAAAAGAAAAGAAATTTTGATTTGGCCTTTCACCTTTAGCTTTACATATAAAGATGATAAATGATATGACAAGATATTAAGGTTTAATTAAGGCTAGAAGGAGATATTTTGACATTTTTTCCATAAGATGTCGCATTATCATCTCACTTTTATAAAAGCTATAATAATCCGTATATATATTTTAATTTTGCGAACATGAACCTAAACCATTATTTACCCGATAAAAAGATTAATAATTAACTCCTAATAACTACAACATACCATTGTAATGATACGGGGAGATGGTCCTTAACCTGTAGAAAAGAAAAGAAATTTTGATTTGGCCTTTTCGCCTTTAGCTTTACATATAAAGATGATAAATAATATGACAAGATATACACCATGACTGGTCATTTTATGAAGGGAAAAAGTCCAAAAATGACCCTAATGCTTACCTCAATTCTCACTTTGACACTTCATATTTTTTGAAGTCTAATTATGACCCGAAAATTCTCAAATTTGGTACATTTAAACACAATCCCTAACGGTGTTAAACTTTTTCCATCAGAACTAAAAGACAATGTCCAAAAATGACCTTCATATTTATTTCATGTCTCATTTTGACACTTTATGTTTTTATTTGAGAACAAAAATTAAATTTAATATTTCAATTATTTATTTTTATTTGTAAATTCCAAGAATAATCTATTTGAACTTCAAGTTTTAATTATTTTAATTTGTTAAACGTTAAGAATAAACTATTTAAGTTTCAGATTTTAGTTATTATATAAAATTTAAATTTTTATTTAAATTAAAATACAATTTACACTAATTTTTTGATTTTAGTTTTTTTTTTTTTCACATATCCTATCATTTTCTTAAAAAAAATAATTTATTTAAATATTTATTATTGATTTTTGTTGCCAATTTTATATATTTTCCTATTATTCTAGTAGTATAAAACATATCTACATATTAAGTAAAATCATATAGTATAAATAACATAATTATTAATTTATTTATTTATAATTAAAGTATAATATATGTGTTTAATGGCACATAAAAGATTACAAAATAATATAAAAAATATTCGAACATTTAGCATTAGAAAGTAATTCATGCATTTATAATTCATATTTTAATTAATAATTTTAATTCAATTTTAAAAATAATTACTTGAAATTCAAATGGTTTATTCTTAAAATTTAAAAATAAAAATAAATTATTGAAAAACTAACGTTAATTTTTTTTTCTCAAATAAAAATATAAAGTGCCAAAATGAGACATAGAGTAAACATGAGGTTCATTTTTTGACATGGTCCCTAGATTATAACGTAAAAGTTTAACACCGTTAGAGGTTGTGTTTAAATGTACCAAATTTTGGAGCTTTAGGGTCATAATTAGACTTCGAAAAACATGAAGTGCCAAAGTGAGAAATAAGGTAAACATTAGGGTCATTTTTAGACCTTTCCCCTTTTATGAACTAGTCAAAGCAAAGATATGGACTAATAGTAACAAGGACCCACGCTAAGGCAAGATGCAATGAAATGTTAGTATCAACAGTTGTGGCCTCATTTCTAAGATGAGTTTGTATAATATTATACTCAGAACACAATTGTAAGCAGGCAGAAATGCCTACAGGAGCCAAAGAAAAGATGGGTCAGTTCAGTTTTATCTCATAACCAAAGTGCCAGAATCATATACCCTATCCCCAAAAAATCACAACGCATTATAAGAAGCTCTTTTTTTCAGTTCACATCATCTGCCACAAAAAATATGGCCAGATTTTTGTGCTACATGTTTTGACAAATCTTTTATCTTCTGAAAACTCCAAAAACATTCACAGGATAAGGATATGATGCACTAAAAGAGGTGCAGGTCAACTTTTACTCAACTGTGAATATACTTAAATCACCACTATGAGAGGACCATCCACCATACTTTAGAGATTCTAGTACCATCTTCTTTAACAGATGGCACAGCCCAGTGACCAATTTCTTTATGTTACTAGGCACCTTTTTATAGCTAATTTCTTTATGCTTCCTGTACTCATTGAATAATAGAGTTGATAGGAGTCAATTATAGCTTCAATGCTGGCCTATGATTGGCTAATCAAGGTTATATGCATCTATGCACCAATCAATGGTAACTGTAGTTATATGCAACACCTTGCCAGAATGATCTCTGATGGGTGTTGTTCCTTTAGGTTCTGTGTTTTCAACAGGTAAGTAGGTTCAACTCCTTTCAGTAATTTTTCTGGAGAGAGTGGTAGTTTAACGCTTTTGTACAGCTTAACCAGTCAAAAGTCACAGCCATGATGCCTCCTGTTTTTAAACACATAAAAAGCAACTATGTCTCCGTGAAAAATTTTGGTTTCAATCAAAAAACTAAAAAAAAAAGAAGAAAATACATCATATCCCCTTTTTTGTTTTGAGATTCAAATCTTATTATTACCCCCCTGAGCTGGATGAGAAGAAACTCTCATGTTCGGTTCTGTAGTAGAGATGGAATTGAGAAACAACCATCAACTATAACCCCAAAAGAACCCGATATTATACATGCATATAACAATTATCAGAAGTGTGATGCTAGCTTTGCTCATTGAAGAGCATAAGTTGCTCTTAGATACTCCACAATGTCTGCACTTTCAAACATTTGCACCCCAGTGTTCGGATCTTCTAAATATGGAACCTGTAAATCATTATTTCATTAAAATTAATACTCAAATTCAATTTCATGCAGTGATGTAGGCATGTTGTGTAGGAATCAGAAGCACAGTTTATTGAATAATAGAAGTACCTGATAATGTCCAGCTTTCTGATATAGCATATGTCTTTTAGAGCTGCCACGAGCACAGCTAATTGAAGAAACAGAAAAAAAGTTAAGTGAGAAGTGCAATAGTTATTACACACGCAAAAATTTTTAGATGGACAAAGGTAACTAGGCCTGGCACCCAACGCCCCAGGCTGAGCTGCATAAAATGGAAACATTTTCCATGCACAAAAAGGAACAAATCTTCATAATTAATTAACAGAACATCAATTATAGATGTGGGGATGATGCTTTAATTTTTTTTTTTTTCCTTTTGCATATGTTGGCATGAAAACATGAGCTGAGCTCTTGCTTGATTTCTTTTTTTGGTATAATGACCTCCGGTATCTGGTAACCACAAAAGCTCTAACTCATTTGGATTGAGCTGAGTAGACTCTGTTAGAGTGGCAAAGCTCCCAGTGCGTATTTCTATATGCACAAGACTCAAACTTGAGACATTGCTTAATAAAATCCAAGCTTATTGCAGGACCAACAGAAGTTGGTTCTTGCTTGATTTTGTTAACAGACCTTTGGATGCACAAACTTTTCTGAATGAGCTAACCAGACTCATGGTAGTATCAATTCATTTGGCAGCTAAGACCATTTCAAACACAAAACTGAAGAACAATAGCATCATAGTTGAAAACATTCATGCAAGCATCAACCAATAAACCACATCTAAAACTCATCCTAAGATGCCTAACTGAAAGGAGACAAGTAGGGGTGTGCACGGTCAGTTTCGGTCAAGAACCGGACCGACCAAAACCGATTAACCGAACCTTCAAAAATGCATAACCAAAACCGAACCGATCATCCTTAAAAACCGAACCGACTCGGTTCAGTTAATTAATTTTATTTTTTAAATAAAATTTTTATTTTTTTATTTATTATTTTATATTTTTTTAAGCTTATTCTTTAATTATATAACTAAAAAAATAATTTTTATTTATAATTTTAATATTTATGTATAATGTTTTCAAATTAATATATTTTATTTAATATTTTTATAATAAATATATATTTAATTCGGTCGGTTCGGTTATTTTCTGTTTTTCAAATTGAAAACTGAAACCGAAATTTTTAGTGTCAAAAACCGAACCGAACCGTTGGTTTTCGGTTTCTTTTGCTCACCCCTAGAGACAAGATATGGACTTTACCTGCGCTGAATATGTGGCAATTCTAACTCAACAAGTGCTTCACGAACAATTTTGCAGAATGGGGAACCCTGAAAGGAAAAATGAATTAATTGAGTGATACATACCTCCGTGTAGATACAGTGAAATATCAGATCATGGAGCCATCATTTTTCAGATAGCACAACAGGAAGAAAAATACTTGGTCATAGATAATAATTTGGAACTATACATACATCATATGACCATAGTTCAAGTGGTTTTGGCGGCAGTCTTGAAGGAGTATAAGATGATCCCTGCAGAAAACCCAAGAGAAGGTTGAATAAAAGATTGAACCACATTAGATTAGAACTCGACAAAATGAGCAAAATATGATGATCTAACATGAATGTGATTGAAGTATGTAACTATACTTCGTAATTACTATCTTAAACACACCGAAAATTATCATTTCAAACTGGTAAAACAGACAACGCACGATCAAAGAGCTTTAAACCAGTGTATTACCTTTCCTGCACGGCCAATCATAGCAAGCCCTGCAGTCAAAGTCTACAAAGAACAGAAGTCATCGAACAAGAAGCAATGCACCTTCAAGATTACTACCTACAGACTGATATAAAAATGTAAAAGAAAATTCATAAACTAACCGTGAAGAAGCCAAGTGATAACATGAAAGGAACACTCCCATCACCTAAACAAACATATCGAAATATGATACATAAATATACTGCTACAAAGTAGAGTTTAGATATATAATCTATAAGAAACCAAAGTATATATTAAAGTTTCATCAGTGAAAAGAAACACACCGTATTTATCAACCAGATACTTAATTATGTCATCTGATTCATACATTGCAGTTCCAGTATTTGGATCCACCTGCACCCAGAAATAAAAGTATGAAAATATAGCTCCCATTTACCGCTCAAAGTTCCATATGACAAAAAGCTATCACCCCTAAATATGTCGCGTAAACAAATTAGCTTAATAGTATGTTGTTCGACTTGCTAATAAGCACTTGAGGACACCATATTCTTAACAGAACAGAAATAGCCTGTTGTGAAGTTAGAATGATAAAAGGAATGATGACAAACCATGTAAGGGAATTGCTTTTTGCCACCCATTTGAATAGCCTTCGGACGAAAAGTTGGACCATTTTTGGGGCAAGGATAAAACAGAACATCAATATCCAAAACTGCAACAATTTCTCTAACCTACATCAGAAGGAAGCATATAAAATGTTCACTAGCATAGCACTGAAAAAAACAATCAGCTACCAAAAATACATGCACAGAAAGATCTTGAGCATTGAATAGTTTGAAATTACCTTGCGACAAAATGGACAGCTGAAGTTTATATGCGAATTGATGAAGATCAACAAGAGAACAAAGAAAGTACGAGCAATCAGTGTTATTCATCAGAACTGCATAAAGTAGTGCACATAGAAGATGCAAAAGAGATACAGAAACCTTTCAAACTCATATATCTCAATAGGTTTCTCTGGGCGAGGGCCGACTTTTGAGGTCTCTTTCACTTTATAACCTGTTAAAATGCAAGTTCTATATTAATGCTATCAGGTAAAACTAATTGCTAAGATGCTTAACATACATGTACAACAATTTAGAGCTGAAAATTGATCAACTTGCTTGGACCATGCATTTGACACAATACATAATTTAGTACAATAGTAGTTTCAAAAAATTGACAAGTACCAGCTACTTCTAAAGAATATTGGTCAGGTGGAATCTCATCCTTGGAAACAAAAGATGCAGAATACCTGCCACAATACAAAGAAAATACAAGAAAATTCAGAAGCCTTGCAGTTAGCTGGTGCATGCAATATTTAAACACTAGGATACAGGACAAGATAATTTCACAGTACTGCGAGTTATAACTTGTCTACATAACAACGTTTTGGGTTGAGATTGCTGGTTTGATATCATCCGATTCCTCGATCTTTTTTATCATTCTATATTAGCATGTCTAATTTTCTTTTCTCTTATAAGTAAAATAACTTGAGAAGTATGCCAAAGAGGGTATGTGGATTGTGGAACACCCTCTGCGAAACAAGAATTAAACAAAAGCTTGGCACAAAGGCTCTATTACAACAAAAACGATAGGCCCCATTCTAATCCTTTTACCTCTATGATCAACTTAACCCCAACAAAGCAAGGAGCATTTCCACATTGTGGGATTGTTCATGGAACTACTATGGAGATTCTACGGACCATATTTCCTAGTATCATCCCTATGTTCATTGCTATACCATCATTTTCTCTGTTATACTCAATGGATGGGTAATAGCAGACCTAGCCATTACTATCATCATATGAGTTAATTTTCCCCATCAAACCATCAAATGCTTAGAGTGATCTGTGAAAAATAAGTTCATTTTTATGCATCACTTTATCTAAAATATATATCGACGAAAACCTTTGCAATACAAAGGCATAGCAGGAAACTTCCAGCCATTTAACTCTATTGATATCATAATCAACCAGAATACTGCTTCTCCAAACTTCCAGCCATTTAGCTCTATTGTTTCTTATGATATTAGGAGCATGAAACATCATGTTCCTGCCTTTGCTAAAGAGACCTTATTTTGAGCTTGAAAGACTCGAACATCAAATCTCCCACTTGACTATGAATCTCACTGATCTTACACAATGTTAATAGGCTCCTGCTTAAATCTGCTTGTATACTTTACCCTGATAAGAATCCTACTTAGTACCGTACATGTGTGACCTTGAAACCCATAATATCATAACTTAAAAGCCTGAAATCTACAAACTTAATGCACATTGTATGGAACTCACAAGCTATTATTTTGTTTGATGTAAACAGTAGTTAATATCATAACCATATATAATGCCTATTTTTTAAAACTTATATGAGGAGGAGTTCCACCACCCTGCAATGATGGCCACTTGCCCAGGGATTGAACAAATGAGATTTTAAATCGAGCAGAGAGTTCCATACCCAAGACTCGAAATTGAAAAAATTCAAGCTCCTTGTCACTTGGACCAACAGACGTTAATTATTAATTTTATTTCTTTTATTATTTAGTAACACTGCATCCGCCTCTAATTACTAAAATCTCACATCTTTAAAAACGTCCGAAAAAAAATAAATTAATCTACAAATTAGTCCAAACAAATAAGCAAGAGACAGAGTCATCTTTAACATACCCAGAAACAAAAGCACCAGTGCCTAACCGAAAAAACAGAGCAAGCGCAGCACCAAGAATATCAGAAGTCTTGCCAGGCTTCACCGTGAAAGGCTGGGGCTTTGGCGGCTTGAAATTGGGTGGAGGAGCAAAAGTAACATCCTGAGGCTTCTTCAGCTCTTCTTTAGGGGTTGTAGAAGTAGAAGAGGTAGGAGTCTCTGAAGTAGCTCTAACAACAATGGGAACCACTGTTCTGCTTCTGGGTGGTCTTTGATTGCCGGAAATTGAGCGGAAAAGAGAAGATTGAGAGATGTTTATGAGTCCGGCCATGGATATTTTTTGATGGAAGTAGTCAAGTAGTTGTGAAGTGAATTAACATATGGAAATTGGATACAAACTTCACTTGTTCATGTTCAAGAAAGTGACGGCTACTTATGTTATGGCCCTTCATTTCAGTTGTACCTTTTTGACTCCTTTCTTTGTGAAACAGAAACAATATATATATATATATATATATATAATATCAGCTTTATAAATTAAAAGGTTTTATTATTTTGATTTATTTCTAAATTAGTTAAAAAAATTTCATTTAATCTTTACATTTGTTAGTTTATTAACCTATATGAATTGTATGAAATAATATTTAATTAATTATTTTTCGTTTTGTTATGTAGCACAAACAGAGAGAAAGAAGTGGAATTTCGAACTCAAAATTATAAAATTTTTATAGAAAAAAATACCAATAAAATTAAATTACTGTTATGTTTGCTCATCAATAACTTAAATTAGTGATCAAATAATGCTATTTCAAGTTTTCACTTTTCTTAATAATAAAAAACTCTATATAGGTCCCACCAGCTAAGTGTTCCCCGAGAATTTGGCTAAAGAGGCAATTCGGCCCCTGAATTTGTTTTCAAGGTGCAATTATGCCCAAAATTAACCGCTTCATGGTATCTTCCTTAGTAACTCTGTGTTGAATTCCAACACGAGCCTTCTATCTTCGGTGACGGGCCACACGATAGCCTGGGCATTTAAAAATAACGTGAAAGTCCATACCATAGATACCGATTGAGGGGTCGTACCTAGAAGAAAAGAAAATCCAATATAAGTGAAATTTATCATCCCAAGCTATCCATCCATTTCACATTAAATAAGCAATTTTACAAGCAAAATTGAACTTTGCAGAGTTAACACAGCTTCATCAATGTTGAAAGAAAGATCATACACGATACAAGTACAAGTATAAAAACTAAAGATCAAAACTTAACTAGAAGCTATAGTTCAATTTAAACATGCTTGACTAAAAATGTAATACATAACATAGTAAGTTCTACGGGTTAAATACTCGAGAGGGTACCGAACTTTAACTTTATTTCAATTTGATCACAAAACTTTAATTTGTATATTTTTAGATACCATGCTTTTATTTAGTTTCACAATAGTGACTTACAAAATCTTTTGGTACCTGAACAATTCAAAATTACTATTTTGATCCAGAATTAAAGATTTTTTACAAACAAGTCCATATTTTTTATACATTTATTAAAAAATAAGAACAAATTTGGAAATTATTTTGATTCCAACTAATAAAATCAGACTCATTTTGAGTAGTAACATAGGTTAGAAGAAGATAAACTTCTAAATTTTTTGTAGCTTTTGGACTAAATTAAAAAAATAAAAAGATTGAAGGATTAAAATTATTTGAAGAGAAATTTAGAGAACTGAAAATTTTTAACAGTACTCTTTTTGAAACAAAATTAAAGTTATACCACCAAAAAGAAATAAATTAAAATTTAATACTCAAACTGTAATAAATATAAAGTTGGGTGACCACCGTTGCATTTAACCCTAAGTTCTACACATCAAACTTTCATTGCTTCCCTGGAATCACAGTTAAGTATTTTGCTCAAATAAAGAAACAAAACCCTTGTTAAATTGCAATTTACAAAATAGTACACTATTAAACACGTGTTACATTCACTTAAAAAAATAGATAACATGAATATCTAAACTTTATCTAAAATTAATTAGCCATAGGACCAAAACATATGACAAATAGTAAAAATGTAATCATTAATTCACATCAGTAATCATTCCATCACATACTTACAAGCAATAGAAAGCTAAATACACTTGCAATAAGAGTAATTAAAAAAATTGGTTTTTTACACTCACCATCCTTAAAGTTTTACCTTTTTTTCACTGTCGTCCCAAAAAATCAATTGGGTACACTAAAATTTCTAAATTTCAATTTCGGTCACAGCAAAACCCCTGTAGTTATAATCCGATGAAATCACCACCGGAATAATGACGTGGCGCAATACTTGTACAACAATTAAAAAAAAACTTTTTGAATTAAAAACTATATCCACGTGAGACATTTCTTCATCCCTCATCAAAAGAAACCCCAAACTATCTATCACAATCTCTCAAGAAAGATTGTTTAACGTACCACCAATTCCTAAATACTTTTAACCACCACCACCTCTTCTCCTTCATCCGCCACCACCTCTTCCCCTTTACACTGCCTCTTCTCCTTCCTGCGCCATCTTTTAGGTCTGTGAGAAGTGCACAGCCTGCTTTGGTTTTCTGTGTGAAGATGGCTGCAAGTTTCATGGTATTATGCGTAAAGGAGTTCGCTAGTTTTCCTTTTATTAGAAGTTAAATTTTTATTCAAAAATTATTTCTTTGGTTTGTGGGTTTTGTTCCAACCACGAGAGAGAGCAAAAATAAACCTGTATAATTTTGTATTTTTGTTTAGAAAGCTGAGCTCTACTTCAAATACCTCTGTTCAAAAAATAAACCTCTAAAAAAACTAAACTCTGCTTCAAATACCTCTCTACCCATGCATATATCAACACCGTTGTCGCAATCTACTCTTCCTCCATCGTTGGCCATCTGTTAGTGCTGGATCTGAATCAGAGTTGAAATTGTGTAAAAAGCTGAAGTATCATTATTCTAAGAAGGAGGTGCAGCTGCTGTTGTTGCTACAACGGCAACGATGATGCGTGTTTTTGGTTTTGTTTTATGGATTTGAGATTTATGGGCTTTATATAGGTTTTTATGGATGATTGATGAATCAATCAGTATAATATATGAAAAAGTTTGGATCTTTTTTATGGGTTTTGAATATTTTGTTTAATAATGCAAAGTATTTTTTTATCCAATAATGGTTACATTTATTACTTGGTTGTGGTTAGATTTTAGGTTTTGTTTATGTTTAAACTTTCATTAAGACTTGTGCCATATGCCCCTTTTTTCATATATACCCTTTGATGAATTCTAGAATTATTAGTTGCTGGATATATGTTTTAGCTATGATTTATTGGTTGCGTTTGTTGAATTGGCATTTTAAGATAAATTGAATCTCGATCTCATCATCATCATCATCGGCATAGAGAAGGTGGGGATACAGAATGAGAAGTGGGAAAATAGACATGGAGAGAGAATGAGGGAGGAGAGAGATGAGGTGGAAGGGTATAATTGATTGTGTTTAGAATTTCCGTCACCGGCGTGATGGAGGGTGTTGTTTGCCGGCTTAGTAGGTGAGAAGTTTATTTGGAGAATGGAAAATAAGTTTGAGTTAAAAGAGTGAGAGAGTAATGATAATGGAAATATAAGGGCCACATGGCCACTTTTGTTATATTTCAAAAAAAAATTATTGTTTTTGCCATGTCCTTGTAACACGTTAGCATTCCAGTGATAATTTCACCGAATTTGCAACTTTATTATACAGGTATAGCGTCACGTCATTATTCCGGTGGTGATTTCACCATATTATGACTATAAGAAGTTTGCTGTGACCAAAATTGAAATTTAGGAATTTTAGTGTGCCTAATTGATTCTTTGGGACTACAGTGGGAAAAGGGTAAAACTTTAGGGACGGTGAGTGTAAAAAACCCTAAAAAAATAGAGCATTGAGAAATATAAAAGGCACTCACTTGATGCTGAGATCAATGTGCTCTTAGATTCCAAATCCAAAATAACTAGAATCACGAAAGTTCCTCTTCAAAAGCTCATACTCCTTCAGCTTTAACCGCTCTTAATAAGCTGCATAGCCTTTTATCCTCTAACAATCACATAACAAGCAATATTCTCATTACGCCTAATACTAAAAGATTTAATAGTATACATAGCTGCTTAATATAATAATTTATAATTTAATCTAAAAAAAGCACAATTCCAAAAAAAAAAAAACACAAAAATGATAATAAAAAAGCAAACTCTATACCCTTAGAGAAGGCTGACTTTTGACCGTAACTACTAAATTTAATGTATAATCTCTAGATTTGCATTATTTAAAAGACTCATAATATAAAATAAAAGGTAAAAAAAAGTTTGATACCAGGGGAGCTTTGGGCATTAATAACAGGAAGGAAAGATACATGTTGTATGTGCTTAATCGTGGGATTAAACTGAGAAAAATGACAATCTCTGAGCCTGGGATAAATCAAATTAGAATGAGAAAGAGGGGATTCTTTCCTAAGATAAGAATAGGGAGAAGCAAGCAAACCCAATTTCGCAGTAGATCCCTTATTAAGAGACCTACAACCACCATGACGTCTACCACAACTATGACCACCGCTGTCTCTTCCACCTCTAGAACCGCCACCTCAAAAAAAAGATAGAAAAAGAAAAGAAAAATAGAGAGATTTCAAAAAGAATAAGAAGAAGAAGAAGAAAGGATAATAAAGTGAAAACAAAGGAAAATTTGATGATAAAAGAAGAAGACTTCTCAAAAAAAAGAAGAAGAGGAAGAATGAAAAAGAAGAGAAAATAAAGTAAAAAAGAAAAAAGGCAAAACTGAAAGAAGAAACAAAAAAGGGCACAAAAGAAAAGAGACAAGACAGACATGTAATTTATTAAAAAAGTATTTTTTTAATTAAACATTTTTTTTAAAAAAAAACAAACTTGTAATTTTCTCTTTTTTTATATTATAGAAATTTTTTTTGTAGTTTTAAATAAATATTATTTTTATTTTTATTTTTTTAAATAAAATATTTTGTAGATAATTTTCTTATTTTTTTTAAGAGAGTATACTACACTCTCTAAATTTAGAGTGAATTGCCCAAATTGGAACATTATGAGGTTTAAATAGTCCAAAAAGTTAATTTTAGGCATAGTTAAGGTTCAGGGATTGAATTATCACTTTAGCCCCGAGAATTCTAGTTTGGGAAAGAGGAGATAGTGCTTGAACTGTGCACACGTGGTTAGAAGGTATGAAGTAGATTTTTGGACCCAATTGAATAGGATATTATTTTCAATTTAAATAGTATCAGAGCTTGTCTTGGATTCTCAAGGTCGTGAGTTTGAGTCGTGGTTGCTCCAAGACACCTGCATGAATTTCCAACAGTGCTGGCTAGGTATCCAGGTGCATAATTCCCACCAGTTAAGAGTCTCTAAAAATCTTGATGTGGAAAATGAGAAATGACGCTTGAACTGTGCACACGTGGCTAAGGGTATAAAATAGATTCTTGAGTCTAACTGGATAGGATATCATTTTCTGTTATATTTATATATGTATGTATAGTTGCATAAAAAAATAATTAGATTTAAATTTTTACAAAGCCTAAAATCTAATTGGAAGATTTTAGGCTTTGTAAACAACTTATATGCATATAATAATAAATTAGACTTAATTTTGTAAAAAATGCCTAAAATCTTCCAAGTTGGATTTAGATTTGGTAAAATTACATAAATAACTGTAGTCCAACAAAGAGTTTTAAAAATATGGTGTTTCTTTTTCAAAACTAATCTTACATGTTTTCATTTTTTATGGTGTTTTTTATTTTTTATTTTTATTTTTGCGGTTTTCTTTTTCTTTTCTTTATTATCTTTCTGATTTCTCCTAAATCCATTAATCTCTTTATTTTTCTTTCAAACTCATCACTAACCATAACAAAATTTGTAAGATTAACCCCACTAACAATGGATTTCCAGCATAAAAAAAAAGTTCAAACGATTGTGATCGATTTTTTTCTTCTTCTTCTTCTTTTTCATTTTCTAATTTTGTTTTTGAATTTGTGTTTCTGATGCTATGAGTATTGATAGATTTTTGCCAATTTATGAGTTCTTGTTGATTTGATGAGTAGGTGTCATTTTTTTTTTTTGGCACTTGGGAGATTCTTGGATTCTATTTTTTCTCAATTTATTTTTTAACTTGTATTTCTGGTATTATGGATGTTAATAGATTTTTGCTAATTTATGGGTTCTCGTTGATTTGGTGAGTGTGTGTTGTGATGTTTTTTTTTTGTTTTGTTGCTGAAGGGTTATTGTGAGGTTGTTTTGATGATATTTGTTATTTTTCAGTTGCTGAAGGTTGTTATTGAGTTATTTTTACTGTTTTATAGTCGTTTGAAGGATTGTTGTGAGGTTATTTGTTGTTTTTTAGTTGTTGAAGGTTGTTGTCAGTTTGTTTTTGGGTTATTTTTATGGTGGTTGTCTATATTTTCTCTTTGTTTTAAGTTATTTTTTTAAGTTGTTGGGTTGTTTTGTGGTTATGTCATGATTGTGTTTGTGGTTGTTGTTCTTGTTCATGTTTACATAATTTATTAAATATAAATTTTTTCTTCTTTTGCTTTTTTTTTTTTTTTTTTTTTTTTCTTATTCTCCTATTCGGTAAAACAAAAACCAATTAGTGGTGCCATAATTAATCAATTATATAGCTAAAGAAACCTTTCCTTTTTTTTTTAATCTTTCATGTAGGGGTGTTAATTGCTTCCGAAATGGCCGAACTAAAAACCGAACCGACCCTATTCGGTTCGGTTTGTATTTTTAAAATTTTTAAATTTTTTGAACCGAATTGAACCAAAATTTGGTTCGGTTCG
The DNA here is from genome assembly GCA_949673435.1 of Macaranga tanarius. NCBI lineage: Eukaryota > Viridiplantae > Streptophyta > Magnoliopsida > Malpighiales > Euphorbiaceae > Macaranga > Macaranga tanarius. The sequence continues at coordinate 169 of CATIWO010074419.1, read as the reverse complement.
GTTTTATATAAAAAAATATAAACTAACTGAAATAACCGATTATTTATTTTTATATTTCTAAATATTTTTTAAAAATATATACAAATTTAATATAAATATATAAATAGGTTGGTTCGGTCGGTTTATGTTTAATGTTAGTTTTATATAAACAAGTTGAAAAAAATATGAA
>CATIWO010074418.1:0-12027 GCA_949673435.1 Macaranga tanarius | reverse complement strand
ATACAAGCTTTAATCATTGAACAAAAAGTCTCATAAATCATCATTTATCTTATCCTATCCAAAGATATTTGAACATAAGACATTGAATCTAGTTCTAAGACATGAAACTTAATTAAACAGTCTAGTCTTTTTCTTCATTTGCCACAATTACTCTTGGTGATAGAGGAACGCATTGCCTATAGCTAAAAGTCAAACATTTATATCCAGGGGGTTAGTTCATTTGCTTTGCTGAGAGGATATTTTTCATTTACTTATCAATTAAGATTTGGATTTTCTTCAAAAATATTTTAATTTTTTTATTATTAAATATGAACTGATTTGAGAATATTCTTATTGCTTAAACTAAAAAAAAAATCAAGCATCTAGCCATTTACAAATAGACGTCTAAAATCAAATCCAATTTCAAGACCATAGTTATAAGTTCAAACTCTAGTAAAAATCAACAGCTATTTAAACTGAAATGATGGTAAATTGTTATGTAATACCTTTAATTTAGTTCAGCAACAAAATTTGGATCTCGCCACTTAATCTTTTCATATACTACGTATTTATATGATTATATTACATAAAAATTTAAAAAGAAAAACAAGTATATATTGCCTGAATTAAGCAAACCCAATATAGTACCTTATCTTTCCCACAAATATGCAACAGAAAAAAAAAATCAATCATTCAAATTCTGCGTGCCCAAAAAAAGCAAGTAGAAAAATGGTATCAAGTCAACATTGATGTGCCTAGTGACAATTTCTGATTGGAGAGGAACCAATAATTGAAGGGCTTGATTAATTTCTATTCAATTTTTGATAGTTGTAACAAATCAATCAATGATCTAATGCATATATAAATAATTTTTCTTTTATCCTTTTCTTTGAAAATTTTTTAAAGAAGATCGATGGCTAGCTTGTGTTGTTGATTGAGCTATAGGTAGCCACCCACAACCCACAAGTTATCCAATGAAAACGCAGCTTTCCCAACAATATACAATACAATACAGCCGTATCCCAACTGTTTCTGTGACAAAAGTAGTCAAATTTCCCACTTGTGAAAGCCTACAAAATATGAGTTTTCATGATAGAATTCTATACACGCAAATTGGTTATTTTGGGACCCCTTATTGCATTGTCAACTTTGGAGCATAAACATAAGAACAAAACCCAAAGGAGGAGAGATCTAGGTTCCTTTCACAACAGAATGTCTAAATATAGGATGTAGCCCCAACCACTCATAAATTGAAGAAATAAAAACTTCTCCAATCCAATCACAACTTCTTTTCTTTTCATTTTTTTTCCCCAACTCATAGGTCAAGTCCTATCTAGACATATCTGGAATTTTGTTTTTAATATGAATCAACTATAATTGAGATTCAAATTGGACATGCTAAACTCTACTAGTACCAATTTATTTTATAAAAAAATCTACAATTATCTCGTATATATAATTTGTGTATTCAAGAATTATATTAAAATATGTTATAATTTTATCTAATTTGAAATGTACAATAATCAGAGCTCATATAACTACCAGATCATACCATTACATTCAAAAATATAAATGCTAGCCATGAAAATTAAATTTAAATATTAGATTAAATATCAAATATGATGTAGTGGTGCCATAGTATGGTTTTTTAAACTCTTCCAAGATAAAACCAAAACTTCCAACAAAAACCAAAATACCAAACTTTAAGATGATAAATTAAACCCACCTCATCATCTCCTTCATCATGATCAATATCATTAGTTTGATAAAATTCTAGAAATCCTAATATTTTATATCTGGGAGAAGGAATTTTAATTTCAGAAAAAACAAATTGAACCACACCTGCCAAAAAAGAAGCATAAACATGTGCTAAGCAATGAGTTTTGGGGTGATTTTCAAGGGCACGCTTTGGATTGAATCAAGGAGACAGGACCACTGACTGGACCTCACAACTCTTAAGAGAATGTCTCTTGCATTGGTTAGCTAACAAATTAAAATTAAAAAAAGAAAAAAACATCATAAAGATCTCCAAGAAAAATGAGCTTTAAGTACATTGGATACATTAAACAAACCATTAAAAAAGAAGCTAAAGTGCTAATCACTTTCGAGCCCTTGATCTTAATCATAGGTGTTATAATTGCTATGCCTTTTTGTATGAAAAAAGGCATTGAAACTGGCTACTTCCATCCCAATTTTCACTATTCCACTATACTCTCCTAAATTTCCACTTGGTTTATTATAGTGGAAGTAGCAAAAACAGGAGAGGATCATAGAAACTGCACAAAACAAAAGCAAAAACTCTTTTCCCTTGTGCTCTTTGGAAGGTGGATGTCATCATGATAGTGATAATTAGGAAATCTATCATTAGTGAAAGCTTTTAACTAAGGATTACAGGAATAGTAATGATGAAAGGTCATGGTAAAAGGGTCCTTAATTGGATTAGCTTGTGTACTTGTTTTTAAGGCTAGAAAATGGGCTTTGGATTCTTAATCATTTGGAGATGGAAAATGATGATAAGTACCATGATTAAGAATCCATTATTAAGGTTCTCTATTGGGTTTTTCTTCTTTTTGAAAAAAAAAAAAAAAGAAAAGATCAGTTTTTCAACTTTGAGGGTGGTGAATATGATTAGGGTTTTGGAGTGATGAAAAGTGAGTTTGTTGCATGGGATGAAAATTGAATGGTAAAGAAGAGAAAGCAATGTTATTTGTTGGTGGAGAATTGCCTTCAAGCTTGTGGCCAAGATTTTCTAGTGCCTTGACTTGTGACCTTAAGAACTTAAGATAATTTGCAGCCTCATCAAGCATTGATGCTGTGTCCATCTTGCTCCCACCTGGGACCAGCCTTTGTAAAACCCTAATTCTCTCACTTATCCTTTCCCTTCTTTGCCTAGCAGCCACAGTTTGTGGATCAGTTGATACTCTAACATTCTTTCTCTTTGGCTTTTCCACAACTTCCAAGCCTAAATTCACTGGCCTAAAAGCTGCTGCTCTATAAATCATCTCCTTCATTTGTGCAATTGCTTCTGGGTCAGGCTCCTCTATTGAGGAAGATACTGATGAATTGCTTGGCTGCTGAAAGTTGATGTTTGATGAGCTTGGCTTCTTGTTTTCTGATCTGAGCCTCTTTGGCTTTGATGGATTCTCTGAAATCAGCCTAAAACCACCTTGTGTAGTTGAAGAATCAGTTTGGAGAACATCAAAATATCCCGCTTTGAGTTCAGTTTGATCATTGCTTCTCTTTGTAGAAACTGTCTTAGCTTGGTGAGAACTTTTTTTATCTGCAGTATTTTGAGAGACAGTTTCGTCGAGGCAGTGCATTTCTTTGTTTCTTGCATTGGAAGTATTGTTCTCTGATTCTCCAGATGAAACTGCACTATTAGCACAAAAATTCCACAAGTTTCTGCAATCTGAGAAGATCATGGAAATCCCATCATCTTCGACTGATGTGTCGGTGTTGCTATTAGTTGCTGAAAGTAAGCAATCAAGAGACTCAAGAGAGCCTGTTGAAACTCCAGCTTTTCCATTTGGTAAGCCATCAATGATTCTTGATTGATCATTCACTAAGCCAAAACCAGATGTGGCATAAGGCTTATTGAGCAAAGAAGAAGAGTATACTTCTTGAGTCGAAGTATCTACCCAACTGGTCGTATTGGCAACTAATCTTGTAGTCTCTTGGCGCTGCAAATTCAATGATTAGATTTCAAAGTTAGAGATAAAAGCGTTGTAAAATGATCAAGATCATCAAGAACAAGTATTAGATTCTTGAAAAAATGATTTTGCTTTATCGGAATTTGAATTCGGTAGCGATACTCGGTACCTTTTGGAGGTCATGAATTTGATTGAAGATGTCTTCCGTTAGATCCATACTCTTGGTACTAAAAAGGCAAGAATTTAAATTGGAGACATTAATCAAGCTTTCTTCATTTTCTTGATTGCTCCACAAAGTTGATGATGCATGTTGCGGGTTGCTCCATAAGGATGATGATGTGTTTGAAAGTACTTGTGAATCATCCCATCCCAAACTCTCCATTATTGATTCTTTACGAGCCTAAATCAAGAAATAACTATTAATACTCAAGAATCAAGAAAGCTCCAAGAAATGGATGGTTTAGAACATAAAGGAATATTGTTATATATATATAAGCCTCAAATCTCGAGACAAAAAATATATATATAAATAATGGATGTTACTGCTATATAGCTCAACAAACTTGATCAATACATAAGGACATACCAATTAATTTCAGATCCAGCAGCTGCCAGCCAAGTTAGAAATGCCAAAGAAGCCAATAGACTTAAAATACCTGTCTGCAATTTCTTTTTCTTTTTTTTTTTTTTTGGTACAATTGCAAATAATAGAGCCAAAGCTTGAAACAAACCTCAGCTTTGTGTTGTACTACTCTATTTCCTGCTCTGTACAATCTTATACTGGCACTAGCCACTAGCCACCCTTGTTTAACATGAAAACTGTGATCACCAACAAAATAGCCATTGCTAACGTCAGTTTTAGAAACTAAAATTTGTCAGTTTTAGAAACTAAAATTTTTCAGCTTACTCTAATAATAAAAACAAAACCCCTTGAAGAAATTCAAGAAACTGTATACTAGTGTTTCAAGAATTTTAAGTAATTAAGTAAATAAGATAGAAAAGAGAAGAACGTTAACAGAGAGAATTGAAGCTCTGCTCTACCTTGAACAAAATATTACAAGTTGATAATGGATGACAAAATGTTGATATAGTGTTATGGTTGTTAAAGAGTATGCAATTATATAGGTAGAAAGAACATAAGGTTTAATATTATATTGCTAAAAAATAATACTTTAAACATGTAAAATATGAGAGAAAAAGAAAAGAAAAGAAACCCAATAAAATATAGTCTATATATATAGTTGAAATGAGAGAGGTAATATGGTGGGTGGGGTTTGAAAAGATAAGGCTTTGTGGTCAGTTTGGTGGGGGGATGTAAAGAGTATATATTTTTTGCAGATGGGGAGCATGAGATTTTTCAGAGAAGCATATAATATATAATACATTATTGAATTATAATCTAATAATATGTTTCAATTGATTATTACTTATAATAGAATTTTCTATTCTTTTAAGTGGGGAAAAGCTCTGACTCCTCCTTTTGGTTTGTTCTTATGGTCATGCTGTTCCATGCGCACTCTGAAGTTTCAGTAAAAAATGCATCAGTACTACTGAGAGTGAGAGAATTAATGAGCATCTTTTGACAGTGCCACTTTCTTCTTAAACTTTTTGGCTTAATCATAGTTTTAATCATGACCCTTAAATAACTTAATTAAATTACTACTGTTTTCACTTTCTACTACAATTCTTTTCACTTTAATTTGTGTTGTTTCATTTGTACATTTATTTAAATTATGCCTGATAAATACTTTTTTTTTTTAACTCAGCAGAGGTCCTAGTACTATATTTGGGACGAGGAGGGAAACTAAGGGTCGAATCCTTCACCTTTAATGCCTTGGAAGAGATTGAAAAGTTACTAGACTACTCACCTTCAGCTATAAATACTAATTTGTTGCACCCAAAAATGCATTTAGAAGATTATTTGTGGATATACTCTTAAAACTTACATTTATAAGCTCATGATTAATTAGGCTTTTTGATGTAATAATTAAATATGTGGAGAAATAGATTGTGGGAGTACAATTTGCAGCATTGGAAAAAAGAATTCTCAAAAAAAAAAAAAAAAAGCAAAGTGCTGAAAAGACACTGCGGGCATAATTCTTAGGATTGCCATTTTGAACATAAAAACATGTAGTGGGAAGTTAAGGACATAAAAGATGTTGGCAGGCAAAAGCACTCAGTCAGAGAATGAAGTTATATACCAATTTGCTTGTACAGAATTTTGTTCCTCTTATCACATCCTAGTCCTTTCCTCCTCCCAATTTATCAGTAAATATATACAAAAATCATTCATTATACTCATTCATTTTATGTCCAAATTACATTATATACTCAAATTTCAGAATTATTCAATTAAGTGAATTTATATAATACAGTCTTGCATTTGTGTACATGAACTTGTGCCCTCTGCATCATAAATTATATATAAAAAAATTAAATATATTTTTTAAAATTAATCTCATATATTTCTTGAATCTATCTAGTTAAATCGATCTGAATTAGTCATCAAAACGCTTATAACTGCGGAATACTGGATATATATATACAAAGAAAAAGAAAGAATGAAATAAAGGAAGATGTATCAAGGGTTCTGAGTCCTACCCACATGCGCCCCATCATTACACAGCTAAGTGAATGGGTTCCCACATTATATTTCTGCTTCTTTTTGCCAACATTAACAATCAGTCTTCTCTAACTTGTGTCAACTCTTCACTCATCCATGGTTTTCTTCATACACTGCTTCCCTTTCTTTCATATGATCAAAGTATATATCTTTCAAATCAAATTGCAGAGACAGATAGATTCGGTTTTTTCCTTTTATCCTAATATAAAAATGAGACACTAGTAAAGAAAAAAAAAAACATTCACTGTATATGTATATATATCTACACATCCTCAGCAGGCACATGAAGGGAAATGATAGAGCATTGGTACATTTCCAAAAGAATTTTTAAGATTTGCACAAAGCAATAAAATTTGAACCTCCAATGTATAATTAACAGTAATTAAATTATTTTATTTATTTATCGAAAATTGAATAGTCAAATAGTAAAAAAAAAATTTCTTCATATATGAAGCTCTAATCATCAAAGAGTTGTAATTCCCCTCCTATATATAAATATAAAGACATTACTTGATTTATGAGAAAAAGACCTTGATAGTTAATTCAAGAATCAAAATTATGTCAATTATACACACTCAATAATTGCAAATTAAGTCACCTCTTTAAGCTAAAGAAAAAGAAATATTGTCAGTGAGAAAGTAGTCAAGTGATAACTTATCTCCAAATGCATCATGAGTCGCAGAATTCAGATACTGCAGTCGTCAATTTAAAAGGGAATGACTGCCCCCTATTGTGTAATATATCGATAATTAGATTATATGACATTTCTATTAAAAAGACAAAAAAAATTTGTTGAGAAATTTATATTGAGTTGGTTAGTTTAATCTTAACTCATGTACTAATTAACCATCAATTTTAGAACAAGTTCAAGTAATTAAAGGAGTAAGCAAATGCAAAAAAAAAAAAAAAAAATGACGTATTCTTATTGTTTAAATCAACAAAAAAAAAATTTGACATGATCAATTTTTGGTATTGTAACAGTAATATATCATGAGTCGCTTTCAATTTGAGGCTGTCAATTAAATCAAAGATGTAGTTGTGAAAGTTCAAATTTAAAAAACAGATACATCTCATTTAATAAAAACAAACAAGAAATCTTAATCAAGAATGTGAGACACATCCATTTTGTCATGAAGAATCATACATTGAAATTTACGTGTCATCTAATTGAATTCAACCCTTCAAATTCAACATCTAACTGTTGTATTCAATAAAATTTGAAAAAGTCAATTACTAAGTCTACCTAGCCTTGTTCTTGTGGTCTCTCCCTTTCCAAAGCACATTAATTTGTAAGTCTTCGAACGTAATTTGAATTCGTGTATCATAATCACGAATTCAAATATAATTTATTCTTGATTTTAATAAAATAATTTTTATATTATTATTAAATTAGAATTAAAAAATTTAAGATACCAAGTTAGAATTCTAATTTCTTTTTATTTTTTATTAATAAAGAAATTAAATAATTTATACCGATAAACTACACAGTAGAATATAGCAATCCTTTCAAATGTAAATAATTTCATAAATTAATTGTAGTAGAATTTGAATCCTCCATCTCTTGAAAACCGTACTTCATTGGAGTTTCTCATTTTTTTTCTTTGTAAGAAAAAATAACCATGAGGTATAACGTTTAAATCATATTGGATAGGACTTTGGATCCACTTGTCACTTGATTAAAATTTTAAAAAAGAAAAATAGTGGTCCATTTTAGTCCCTATAAAATGTCAAAATCTCAATAAATGTGATTTTGGTCTCTTCTTCCCGCGTTATAACCGTTTCTTATTTGTGGGCTTTTCTGTTCAGCTCAGCTCAGGTCACACCTGTTGAAGAGCGGTGATGTTCGTGTGCGGTGGTCCCCATAATGAACTACGTTGAGGACCCACAGATTTCCAATCCCTACGTGGCTTCTATTATTGTTACTTGCGCACACGTGAACTCACCATCTTATTCACACGTGGCATTGTATTATTGGACGGTCACCTGTGTAGATAGCCGTCTCCCACATGGAGGAAATCAAGAACAATGGTAAGAGATGGGACCATCTTTTGTTTTAATTTTATTTTTTGAAACATTATCTTACAACCGTTTGATTTTTTCATCAATGTCTCTATCATATTTTATGTACATCTTTTGCACTTGATCTTCAATTTTTTTTATCCTTTTTTTCTCCTAATATTGTTGAGTTATTTTCGGTATTTTATGACTATAAAATCTATATAATAGAATTTTATGAGTAAATTCATCTATTGTAAATTTATTGAAATATCATATGATATATATCGTTATAAAGTTTTGTAATTTATATTCATCCTCGAATATATATATATATTCGATAAATCACAAAATATTCTATATATTCTTTCTATTCATTTTCAATAGCAAAATATCATATTTTATTAATTTACCATTCATTTTTTTTGTTTTTCATGTTTGGAACTAATTAGGGTTAATCATATTTTTTTCCTAATTTTTTTCAAAAATAGATAGAAGTCAAAAATTTTATCTAATTGTCATTTGAAACTGTGCAACTCTAATTATAACATGAAAAAACTATTTGTGTACACCAAAAAAAATACATCTTTTGTCCAATCAGAGAAAAAGAAGAAATTAAAATTTTAAGTTCTTTCAAACTCATTAAAATAATAAATTAGCAAAAATGAAGACTAATATTGGTGAATCTATATATTAGGAAGAACAGAACTATCAAAATTTTTTGTAATTCACTTCTTTTAGTTACATTGGAAAATGTAAACAGAAAGAGGGACGAAGGGGGTCTAACAAAATATTTAAAGCTATCATTGATCATATCAAGCTTGTAGTGTTACAATATTGTTGCTGATTGATCAGATTTTATCTTCAAACCAACTCTGATCAATCAGCATAATGCAACACTAGCAGTAGTAGCAGCTTCATTATAGCACAAGTATAGTACAAGCTTCATATGATCAACGACAATTTTTGTATTTTGTTAGCATCTTGAATCCGAGACACATCTTTAAGTGTTAAAGTACATTTGCTGCAAATTTGTTGGATTTTGTAATTCACTTTTATAGTTGCTCCTGTAAAAATGAAAATGGTCTTCATCTCCTACTTTTTGAAAAATGTTTTATAATTTATATATTTTAATTTCGAAAAATTTTATCCCCACTAAATATATATACGCTAAATTGGTCTATCAAAATTACTATTTTTAGTTTGTTTGACTAATATTTGATAAGAGTTGGTCTTAGCATACCCACAATTGATGACCCACTACACTGCTATCACTCTCAATAATAATATTGACAAAAAATCCTGAAATTGTTATTTGGATGAATCTATAAGAGTTGTGGTAAACAAATAGACATAGGAAACCTCTTAGAAGGGTAAATAAGATCAAATAAGATGTACTGAACAGTGGTGGTCCAAGAGGCATGAGTAGAGCATGGACCTAAAACAGGTCGGCTAAATAGGATCAGCCCAACCCCACAACATGGCTCTTCGACAACTCTACTTCTACTGCTACTACTATTTAGTATTAACTACTACTCCCCCAAGTCCCACCTTCTTTAATTTTATTTTTATGGTAACCCTCCTTTTTATTAAAGTCCTCTTCGGTTCATAGAATGTACCTCTAAACGGCATGTCGGCAAAAAGTCAAGATAATAAGGAACCAGCCCCCAGTTATGACCACCACCACTGCCCGCAGCTGAAATGTGCATTTAGAAATTACAGCACGTAACGTGGGTTTAAATGAGTGAATGGAGGTATAAATTGAAACCGTAATCTTTTAATATCTTAAATCATCATAACTTACTTTTACATGAGCGAATAAAAATATTAATGCCACAGTAACGTGGGTCTACAAGAGTGAATGGAGATATAAATTGAAATCATAATCTTTTAATATCTTAAATCATCATGACTTACTTTTACATGAGCGAATAAAAACATTAATTGAACTCATAACTTTTTAATGTTTTGAGATGAGATTTTTACCATTTGGCTATCCAAAGTTCAGCAACTTAGGACTAAACTTGGGTTGCAGCTAATTAAAGAATGAAAGTGATATATTTGTCCCGTACAATCTATAGCTCCTGCTTGCCTCTAGCAATCCCAAAAGAAAGGACCAATAGCCCATAGTGAGAGAATAGCGAAAGGCCCTTGTCATCACTTTCAAATGAAGGGTCACTGTCCTTACATTTTCGAGAACTAGCCAGTGTGATCCTAGAATTCTTCAAGCTAGCTGCCCAGGGTAGTGATCAATGATGCCGGCTCCCATGTGTGTGGGACACTTGGTCCACTTCATGTCATAGCTATATATGTCAACATTTTTAGAGTAATTTGATTTTGCGGTAATTGTTCCTTCCTCCCCAAATTTTGTAAAAATGTCTTATGCAACTCCAGCACACATTTCATAACCAATTACGAGTCAGAAAAATATTTGAGAAAGTCGGTTTTAAAGTCAATCTTATTTCAAAAAATATAGGAAAAAATTATAAAAAAATAATTAAATTTTCAGAGGATCAGAATGAAAACTATAAGAAGTTACAAGGGGGAAAAGCCTTTTTTTCTTTGACAAGCTGTGAAGGATACATAAGCCGCAGCAAGTTGAGCCTGCATTTTGTCCAGGCCTGTGGGCCTAAATTCTGATGCTAAGTGTAGGCCATACTACTCTAAGTTGGGCTTCATGCTTCAAGATAAAACCTTAATTTCCAACTGAAGATGAAAAATAAAAGAAGCACTTGGCAGGAAATGCTGGCTGGAGGAGAGGATCCATTGTGATTCCAAGTTTCTTACCTAGACCAGTTTCACAATAAATCACACTAATATGGATATGTTTTACTACGAGTTTTCATCACCAATGAATATGGATTTTAGATAAAACAAAAAAAATTGATTCTATAAACATTGGTTCAAGAAGTTTCTAAACCAATATTGATTTTTCTAATTTCCTAAGCCATCAATCTCCCAAATTTCTTTTAGGTAGTCTGATTGATATTTTTACTTATGATATTTGTGAAGGTTTCAAGTTAAAGTCCTACATTCATTATTCACTAATATGATAGTTTTGTCATTAATTTGTGCACATTAACTCTTTCAATATTTCATCACAAGACCACAAGATGTACTACCTAAGGCACCTCAAATCTATATATTTATCGAGCACTTGATCCCATTAATGGTGTATCTGTTTAATTTCCAGCTTTAGCAAGTAGATGATCTCTTGTAGTTGAGATGACGATATATGTGTGAGTGACTTCATTGTTTTCTGAGACCATTATAAGGTTATTTATTTTGGTGTTTTAGCTCGTAATAACACTCGAGGCCTAGATCAAGTGGTAAGAGCTTTTATTATTGGGAGTGAAAGGTCTTAGGTTCAATTTCTCTCCCTCACATTAGCCATGTGAGATCCCACTTTAGTGGTGGCTAACAAAAATGGATGTTGAATCCTGCATCAAATACTGAAATATAATAATAGAAAATAACAAAAAATATTAAAATTTTCTAGTATAACATTGTTATTGGTTTAATTTTTAAAAATCATATCAAAATAGCAAATTTTTTACATAAATTCTAAAATAACATAAATGTTGTAAATCAAATATTAATATAAACTAATTAATTTTATATTATATAATTAAATATTAGTTAACATTAAAGTATAATTTATAATTTAAGTTTTTTTATTTACTTAATATTAAATTAGTAGTACACAATATATAATTAATATAAATTATAGTTGTTATTAATAATAATGTAAATGTATACATATATATTTAAACTTAATAG